>MKEJ01097538.1:0-15256 GCA_001753735.1 Embelia ribes | reverse complement strand
CCGCCCACGCACAGCCGGGGTGCTGCAACCTAGCTACATCAATTCACAATCTAAGCCTTTCTTGGATACAACACAATACACAGAATAATCAATACCTCATTTCAGAATGATCAGAATTAGAGCTATAGTCAAAAAAAATTTTGAAGTTAGAAAGGATTCCTTATTCTGGGAATTCCACTATAATTTCATACCCTTGCAAGTCAACTTGGTCATAGGGGCCACCAAATGCCAAAAATCCCAAACAAATTGGTAATAGTACCCTACAAGACCCAAGAAACTACAGATTTCAAATACAGATTTTGGTATTTCCCATTCAATAACGGCCTCGATTTTAAAAGGATCAACTGTCATGCCACTTTTCGACACCACATGTCTAAGAGAGCGCACCTCATTTAACTAGAAGTCATTCGTCAAAAACTTAACATACAATTTATACTCCCCAAGCATTGATGGAACAACCCGCAAATGCTCTCGATATGCCTCTTCAGTAGGAAAATAGATAAGAATGTCATCAATGAATACTACAACAAATTGCATATTTTAGAAAATTGTGTTGAGATACTAGTCCCATCTGTTATGTGTTGAGTCGCATTGTTGCGTTGGTGTCAGTGTTGGGCAATGTTGAGTTTGCATTGCATATACATTGCATTGCATTCACTCTTACATATTGCATATTTACACATTTTGGCATTGCATAACATCAAGTTTATCATGTTATTTAGTAGGCTAACTCTTGTATTTTTCTCAGGCCCTCAGGCCCTGAATCTTGGAGACATGAGGATGCTAGTGTTTTCCCCTTTTTAAAAAAAAGGAAAAGAAAAACATAGGTTTTTAAGAAAATGAAAAGAAATGGAAAATCACTAATTCGCCACTTAACTAACACTTTTCTACAGCTTACACCAGAGCACAAATAAGGGTAAAACATACATATAATCTGCCATAGTATATAATACCAACATCACAATGAAATAAACTCCTTGAGTATATAATACATAAACATCCTACTTGATATAGAATATACCATATTATACTTTATTCTCACCTATAACATTATTTACCAAGGGCAACAAGGCGTAATATGCAAAAAGATACAACAACTACAATGTTAATTATAATACATCAACTAGGTCTCGAATGAATAGCAACATAAGAATGAAGATAAATAAAAGTATAAAAAAAAGTAAGTCTATAATCTTCAAAAGTGTCTATAAGAATGCATGTCCAAGTACTATCAAGGATAGCCATCACCAACATCAGCACCTGTAGCACATTATATACAGAAATATATACAAAAGAAAGTACAAGTTAAATTACCAAATAACATAATGAACTAGATACTATGTGATGCATCAAATATGTAAAAATAACCTAACAATATCAATGTAATGCAATCCAATAATAATACAATGCAACATACCCATACGACCACTTATACTCCCACATAAAACCACCACACCCCACAACAACACTACTAAAAGTTGAGACAAGTTTTATTCCACTTTAAAAAGAAAAGGACTACCCCATAGACCCTCGCTATGATCCATGACTAGTGATGATGCGACCAAACTTTCAATAATCTGCCACTAGTGGTGACACAATTATTGATTATCCCTATACAAATGTTCTGACTTTCACAGTATGGCGTCAAACCTTCTCCTTAAAAATTTTCATTTCCACACACAAAAACATTTGATACTTGTCCCAAAAAGAAACATAAAAGGACTCAAGCCTTTATGAATGCAAAGCAATACTATATATTCAAAAATCACTTTCGAAAACTCCATTTTAATAACTTCACGTATGCATTCCTACATGTATTCATTTTCCCACCTACAAGCTTTATTTTGATAAATTCCATATTTAAAACGTTTCCACATCACATTTATGCTAAATATTACTTAACCATTCCATTGAAAAAGGTCCACATTAATGCATTTATTGTGAATGCCAACATGCTATATAATTGTTCATATATAATAATGTATGCAGTACATTATCATATCAATGCTAATTAATACATAGGAAGGATGGCATAAAAGCAATATATCAAACATAACCCAAACATAGAATCAAAACACAATACATCTATCGAGGCGTCATACATAATCATATTTATGTTGTTATTTTGTAGTCTACTCGTATCTTAATCTAAACTAGAAGACCCCTGAGACGTCACCCAAGAAAAACCCTAAATCCACCCTCACTATGCTTCATGAATTGATCTAGTAAATGGTTTTAGATTGTTATGAAGCTAGGTATAAACATGGTGTACACGGAATAATAAATACGAAAAATAACTTTGTTTCAACATACAATATAAGCACGGAAAATGTGGTATCGAGAATGAACTAGACAAGAGACAAAACTTACCTTAACTCAAAGAACTCGCAACAAGGAAGTCAAATATACAAAAATATTTGACAAACGAATACCTATGATAGATGATAAAACCCTAAGAAATTTCAAATTCACTAATCATTCCTTACCACACACTCTCTATCTAGCTCTTACAAAGGACCGAAAATGGGGTAAAAGTAAGTCAAAAGAGCTTTAAAAATAAAAAAGAAGTGGGGTCTACATTGTATGTGATGTCCGACGACCCTCAGTTGGTCGTCCTTGGCTATCTGACGGCGGGTACCCTCCAAAAATAGGAGGAAATACTTAAAAGCATTTCGAGTTTTGGCTAGAAATCGTTCCTTGGAACCACTTGTTCATCGGCTTATCCGGCGGCTCAAACCATCGAATAGACCATCAGACATTCTGTTTTTAGCAAACCAAGGTTGTCCCACAACCTTTTTCCTTTCACCAAACAAACACACTCTCAACAAATAATTACATACTATACTTATACACACTAATAAGCATAATATGCAACATTAATAACTTATACATATCCTGCACACATAAACATACTAATAACACACTACATGCTCACACTAATACATATACAATGCAACTCCACAATTATGCATGTTACTATGCATAATATACAATAATATTATTATAAATGCACAAAATTTACTCAGAATTTTCTGGACGTTACAATATATTTATGTAAGAATAATTAAGATGATAAATCAATTAGATTTGGTAAAATATTATAGTAGATTATATTATATTACATTTATGTATATATTAACGTGATTATAATGAAAATATTTTCTTTCCTAAATTTTGATTGTTAAATTATTGGGATATATGTCAAAAGAATGTGCAAGTGCTTGTTAAAAAACTATACATTCACATGTCGCAACTAGAGGGAAAATAACAAAAAAAATAAATTTTATATTAATAAGAGATATTGGTCTTATAGTAACGTTGTATAATTATAAATGATGTTAGAATTATAAACTACATATTATTCATGTTGTTAATTTGTTTACAAAAATTATTAATTAATTGCAAAAATCTTTAATATGTAACTATAACTATCGGTTTCTCATTTGCAAGTTGGATAATTGCAAATAACCACAATTATAATTTGAATAATTAAAATCAACTTGGTTGTTTATGAAAAGAATGAAATTTAGTAATTGTAAGTTATGGCATGGTACAATTAACAGTTAAGAAAAGAAAAAATATTATTCTTTGTGAAAAATAAAAATAATTGCAGAATCATTGGTTATATATATTCTAATAGTGATAATGCAATTTGTTGAATTTATACATTTGTAAAAAAATTAATTTTCTATGATAAGTATTTATATTGCTATCAATAAAAAATTTTAATCTTTTAAATTTTAAATTCAATAGTTATTTTCACGGATTATAATAGAATTTATCTATCATTTAATGGGGAAATTGAATATATGATCAAAATTATGATAGCAAATGGTAACTAAGATCTATTTTTTAATTTTTTTCCACTAACTTATGAGAAAAGTAAAGTTATACTAAGTTATGAAAAAAGTCAACTCATAACATTCGTTTATAAAAATTAGTTTTGATCACAAAATCACTATCGGGGGCTTAACTAAGTAAATAAAATTGTCTTTCATTATATATACAAATAATGTTTGTTCTAATAAAACCATAAATTGAAATATTACGTGCAATGCATGTGCTCAACACCAATTAAAAATAAAAAGTCCATAATTGATTCAAAATCGAATTGGACATGTTTCGATCGGTTCAGGTTATGTTCGTACTGTATTATTGTCGGTTCGGTTTTGTTTTTTAGCATATCAATTTATTAGGTTCAAACCACTCCGAGTCGATTATGAACCGAATAAACCGATTACCCACCCCTAGCTATAACCACAATCTATCAATCACAACACCAAATCCCATAAGCACCAAAACAATCATACTAAATACAAAGGCTATCATAAATGTCAACCACTAGAATTTCCAATGACTCATTAACAAGGTAGAAAAAATTAGGAATACACCAAGTCAAAGCTATCTTCTCTAGCACATAAAAATAAACATCCATTAAAATCTCAAAGACATATTCTTCAATGTCACTGCATCACAAAGTCCATGATATATTAGCACTCCTCATTGGCCTTATCTCAAGGAAACAACAATAAACACACTTCACCATAACCTCTTTATCCATTGATCAATTAGAAGAAAAATAAATTACATCTCTAACTTAATCAAAGTCCTAAAATGGTTACAAGCCTAAGCCATCAAACAACTTAAATCAATTTGAATTATATCTAAAATAACCATGGAAACCAATACTCAGTTCACTAGAGACCAAAACTGAATATGTAGAATGGATTTTGAGAGGTACTATCACGCCTAAATTAAAAGTCGAAGTCCCCCGCCGCCGCCGCCCCCAAGCAATTTTACCCCAACGCAGATTGTGTATTTTAAAATGGGTGTAATAATCACCTATTATACTCTCACATAACTCCTCTAGCAACCCGCCAATGACAGGGTTTCCTAAATGACATCCGTAAATCCTATTGGCTAAACTAATAAAATTCTAAATAAATTCTAATGTGGCACCTTCTCGTTGAGTGACCACCAGGAGACAGTTAACCTTAATAGTAAGCAGATAACTGATACTTATAAAATAATAAGGGGAAAAAAATATCCAACAAGAAAATTTATTTTAAAAAATTGGGTTTTCACCGCAAGGGTTTCACAATTGTAAACCATGTCTAGGATTGTAATAGGAGATATTGCTATGATATCATGTAAACTGACCAGATACATTAACCATAGAATAGGCAAAATGTATGGCAGCACGAGAGAAAAAAACTGAGTGCTTCGCCGTAGAGTCTTCTCTATATATATTAGTTTAATATCATCTGGGATATCATGAGAGATTCCATAATTGTGCATTTAAATAGAATATTTGATTCCCTAAATATTTTCTAACATATATTCTAACATAAATATCACAAGCGACAGAGAAAAATTCAAATGAAAACAGCTTTAGTCAATACAAGAATTGCTTCATATTAAATTGCAAAATGAATAAACCAGGTCTGCATACAAACAATGTGACACCCATCGCGAAATACAGGAAAAATCCAAAAAAAAATTCTATTTCAAAACTCCCTTCAAGTTAGAAACCCTTACCAATTAAGTAACCAAAAAAGGAAGCGGCTAAACTCCATCTTTTTTATTTATATCACCCAGAATTATTTTATTTCACATAGGCCAGCTCAATATTGCAACAAACTCCTTAACTACCCTTGTACTTTTGAAGGCTATAATTTGTTATTGTCCCAAGAATTGTACTTGTGCTTTTCATATTCTGTACATATTGGAAAGTCTGCACATAAGCTCTGCAACCATCGCCTTTCAGTGGATGCCAAACATGCTGTCGTGGTGACTGCAAGGATGCTCTTCCACACGACAGTTGACAAAAAACTTTATAAGAGAACAAGCACACAGGCACAAAAACAAAAGAAACTGCTATGTACCTGCCTTGAGCTTTATACAAGTTAATTCTCTTCATGCCCAAGTACGCATGCCAAAAATTATTCATCTTTCACTGAAGAACTTTTCAGGGGATGAGATGACAAATGGATAGGATCAGAAGAAGCTATCTCCTTATAATCTTTTCTTATGGTCCAAAGGATCTTTGCACATCTCCTCATAGTTGGCCGGTCGTATCGATGAGGAGCTAAACACTGCAAAGATAGCTCGAGAACTTTCTCAATAGCTAAGTTGTTTTCTGCAGATCTTTCTAGCTTTGGGTCCAATGTTGACATAGCATCTCCATCAGTAAACTTCTTAATGGCCTGCAATATTAATCCTCATGTTCAACTACATTCTGCTTCGCAAACAACTAATATAACCAAATCACAAATAATTGACAGCAGTTAAATAAATTTCATGATTGAAGAAACACACCAATAAAATAATCATTTTCGGAGCCTTCACCAATAATGTGCAGAACAGTAGTGCGAAAATAATTTTAGAAACATGGGAATCATGTAACTTGTGATATTTTCACCAAGAGTTATGCACGTTCTACAATTATAAATATTAAATCCATTTTTATTCTACATACTTACTTAATTACCAAGTATTATTTCGAGGAAGGGCAATGTTTAAGCATTCAGAAATGAGAAGGCATAAAGATCTCATATTAATTTTCCAAATGTTGGTCGCGTATTCAACACCAATGTTTAACTTTCTAATGCGTGTTCACATTTTCTGAAAACTAGATCAACATGAACCGGATTATGTCAAAGAAGAAACTTTACTCTTTGGACTTTAATCATAGTTCAAGTTTGATAAATGATCAATGTAAAGTTTGCAGCAGACTGCAGCAGGTGAGTAGAATCTGCATTTTGCAGCATGAAAATTTGACATGAACTTATTCAAAACTATACAAAACTTGAGAACCTAGAAGTGTACCAACTGATATTCAGCCTACAGTTAAACTGGGATTTTGCACAAGCAGAGAACCAAATGGCATCCCTACATTTTGCATCCCATCAACATCACAACAGAACACCGAAGAAAGGAAAAGACAGCCTTTTCTAAAGGTCATAACACAATCATAATAGATATCAGAAAAAAGTGAAACATACCCATTTTGTAGTTAAACGCTCCTTAAGTTCCTTTTTAGGTTCAATTGGGCGCCTTCCTGTGACAAGCTCCACCAGTAACACACCAAATGAATAAACATCACTTTTCTCGGTTAGCTGATAAGTCCTTAGATATTCTGGATCTAAATAGCCTGCGGTTCCTTTAACTTGAGTCGATACATGAGTATCACCCGAGTCACTATCAGCCCCTAACCGAGCAAAACCAAAGTCAGCTACCTTAGCTCGGAGGTTTTCGGTCAAGAGAATATTGGAAGATTTTATATCTCTGTGGATGATGGGATGATCTGCATTTAAAGCAAACATTCATTCTAAATGTTTCAATGTTGCAAAAGAAATAAAAGGGGAATTTTGTCACTTTTTTCTTTTTTTTTTTCAATTTCTGCTGATTTGATAAAGAAAACTAGATCTATTCAAAGGAAGAAACTGACAGTCACATACTGAAAATGTTTCAAGCAAAAAAAGCGATTTGATAAAGAAGGAAAAGAGAATTTCGTCACTTTTTTTCAATTTCTAGTCTTTTAGCTGATTTATTGATTTTGATAAAGAAAACCAGATCTATTCAAAGGAAGAAACTGACAGTCACAAAGTGAAAATGTTTTAAGCAAAAAAGCGATTACTGCTGATGATAACATAAACACCACAAATCATTGAGTGACAATAATTTCAATTTGATAGATAAACAGACCTGTATACATATGGAGATAAGTAACAGCATGAGCCACATCTATGGCTATATCTAGTCTTGCAGCAAAATCAAGAACTTTGTTGCTAAAACCTGCATTAGTCTTTCAAATGCGCCTCAGACACAGAAAAAGAGGAAACAATGAAATCCATAAGGTTGAGTGAAACTCACAATCTAAGTGATCCCTGAGAGTTCCATTTGGTACATATTCCACAACAACGACCCTTTCATCATCATGCTCCAAGTACCCATAAAACTTAACCAAATTCAGATGCTCTATGCGTGTCAGAGTTTGAACTTCACTTTGAAACTCCAATCCCACATGCTTCTCATAGACATTCTGCAGTAAAACGCCAGCACAAAGAGAGAAACAAAAAGTTAAACCAGTTTTGATTCATCAAATTGAAGTTTCTCATATGAAGCACATGTTTTGTCACCTTTTTAGCACGTTTAATTGCGACAAGTGTACCATCATCAAGCGTACCCCTGTACACAGTCCCAAAACCACCTTGTCCGAGTTTGAGAGTCGGGGAGAAGTTCTTTGTGGCCTTGTAAATTTCAGCCATGGTGAATTTAACAACCCCAGGCTTTCTTTTAAGAGTGGAACTATTGGATTGTTGATAAATTCCATGACTCAAGCCACGGTTCTTCTCACTACGATCACCTGAACCATCTACAACCACCAAGAATTTGAACCATATAATACCAATCCCAAACTTATCACCCTTGGATGAATTAAGTCCTATATGGCAATACTACACAAACAAACTCTCTTACATAAAAGACATACAAAAAGCTTCAAGTCATCACAGTATAAACCCATAAAGAAATTGGATGAACCATTTTTTCTAGTTATCCAATGCAATATCGGAACATGTTCTGACCTTTAAAGAGAGGAACAAGCTCACCACAGTAAATCCTGGATGAATATTTCTTCATACTCATTAGTGGCTATGACATCTCATATATTACATTTGATGACATGAAACTATATTTACATCAATGTTTTATCTCACATTACCATATAGCACAAAAAATACATAAACTATATTACATAGCTTACCACTGTATACACCTGATTAAATTTACTCCATAAAAATGCCCTCATGTATGATACTCTATTACAAAAGATTCTAAAGGTTTAGTTGTCCATTATATCATATATCAGTGTCAATACAGGAGCCTGACATGGATATTAATAGCAGGAGTTTGGCGAAATACTAATCATCCCCGCAAGATTCATTATGGTTTTAGAGATTCGAATATAATTCAAAGACGTACTTTTTCCACCCCTTTTCTTAAGTTCATTGTGCATGTCTCTACATTCATATTGTCAAAAAATTGCCAACGCGGGTTGGACCAGTTGGTTGGGTCGGTAAGGTTCTGACATTTCATAAGAAAATATTACTGCAAGCAGTACCCTTGGTAGGAAGGGGGCAAACAAATAATCTAATATGGGAGAACTCAATGTCTTATAAAATTATTAAGTAGGGTTGTACGTCTTGCTAAATAATAACAAATAGCTAAAACTACATTAAGATTTTGTTTGTATACTTAATTTTGGATATTGAGTGGCATTTTTCAAATAATGGGATGATGTAGCCCACTTAGCAACCTTGTAATACATTGTAGCCTACATCACCTTAAATTTCTCTAATAACAAAATAAATGCCAAAAAAATAATAAAAATCCTATCCATCTAAGTTTTTTGACATAGATAACCTCATTATTTTCACCTAATTGATGATTCTGGAATTTGAGCATAGCATATATACGAAATTGTACCAGCGTAAAGCTATACACTTATACTCACTGAAGCTATGGGAAGATTGTATATAATTCAATGGTGTACTTTTTCTACCCTTTCTTAAGTTCATTGTAAATGGTTATAACATTCCTATCCACTAATGTCAAAAAATGCCAATGAGGTTGGTTGAGTTGCTAAGAATCTGTCACTTTGTCAAAAAATATTGATATTCATTTTTTACTTCAAAATTTACTTTTAATTTCATCCATAACATTTTTTGCATTGATCCCGCATCAAGAGCAAAGAGGGGGACGTTAAACATAGCAAAGAATTATTATGGAGAGCTGAACGACTTACAAAATAATTTAGGATATAGCATGTAATTACACCTTAACCTCTCTCACCATAAGTTTCTATTTAACAAAATATGTCAAAAAAAACAACAAAATTTTCATTTATGTCCACTTGATGGGCTTTCGGGGAGTTGATCTAGTCACAAGTGATAGAGTGTTAAAAGATATACCATATTAACTAGTTATAAGTTTAAATTTTTGTATATGATTATATGGGCATCAGTGCGAAGCCACGATCTCTAGTTGGGGGCCGAATCCTACCATCATATATAGCAGGGTTAATTTTTTTCGTTCCCGGAGGCCGTGCCGTGGAAGTTTTGAAATATTACAAAATTTATATAAATAATTTGCGAAATTTTCAGGGGACAAGGGCCGCGGCCCCATATCCCCAGCTCCACCACTAATGAGCACCCACCCCTTACAAACCAATTTTCAATAACAAGTTTTACATTTGTGATTGTTACAATTTTAAATAATCCTCAATTTTTACCAAAATTGACAATTCTAAGATTTCATATTGTATCAGCAGAAGGTTCTATTACTGACCGAAGGTATGGGAAGACTTGGCCTCGGGCGGAGTGAAGCAGGCGACGAAGGCGCCGGCGACGGACTTGGCGGCGATTTTGACCCGATTCCGGCCGGAGAAGGTTGACTTGTGTGAAGAAGACGATGACGAGAAGACCGAGAGGGAGCTCTCCGGGGTTCGGAGAGGGCCGGAGCTCGAGTTCCGGCTGCTATACGGCGAGTCCCTGGCTTTCCTCATTGGGAGAGATTGAGAGAGAGAGAGAGAGAGGGAGAGAGAGAGAGTGTGTTATGACGGGTGGATGTGGTTGGGTGGGCAAAGGAGAGCGAAACTGCAACTAGCTGGAGCTGGCGAGAAGTCGACTTTGATTTATTCACACTGCCCTTTCTATTTTTCCTTTCCCTTTCTCAAACAAAAAGTCAAAAATGAAAAATTTATATTTTTTTAATTTTCAGAATTTTTTTTAAAAATCCAACAGTATTTTTTCAAATGAAAATATTAATATTTAGTTTTTATTTAAAAATATTTTTTTCCCACTAAAATATAAAATACACAATAATATATTCAATTTTTTTTATTTTTATATTTGTATATTATCAAATTAATTGTGTAAAAAATTAATTTTAGAAATACTAAAAATTTTTACAAGAGAAATTGATTTTTAGAAAATAAAATTTAAAAATTTAATTAGAAGGACGTGCGTGAATGCTCTTATGTGTTAATACAAAAATGGTATCCGTAGTTTATATTATTATTTCTATGTTGCTTGCGTGCTTTCAATTGTAATAGTTAGCGTCTCTAACTTTAAAAGGAAAATTGTTCATGGTGTCTAACTTTAAAAGAAAAATTGTTCATGTACTAAAATTGTACAATCACTTGTATTATCAACTTATGTGCCTTTATTCTATATTTAAGAAAAATGTCATTGTACCTAACCGTATGATTTTTTTTATATATAGTTTCCGTGTCATTGGTCACTAACATGGACGGTAAATCGTTTCAATTGATGAAAATTATATCAATTATGTTATCTTATTATGATTTCAATGGCAGCTTTAAAATTAGAAAATACTATGAATTCACCAAATTGATCACCTTTTTTCAGAAAAATCTATGTACCAAACACATCACTTGTACAAAGTCGGGAGCATTTGTGTTTCAATTGAAGCAAAGGCGATCAAATAGAACTTGGTGAAAACTATGGGGACCACTTATGTTATCGGCCTTTATTTGTCTTTGTGTTACTAATGGCGGGCACCGCGCGGGGCAGGGCTCCCCTGATGTTACGTATTCAACCATTTATTTTATTAATTAATTAAGTTTCTTGATTGCTATGAAATTTGCGATGACTACAACTATAGTGTATATATACATGTTTTATAGAGACTTACTCATATTCTCCGTCTATTAGTTCACGCTGATATACGAAACAACCGAATATATCCATATATTGTATATTTTTACTCACCATTTGTTTATCAATTCGTATATTGACAATAAAAAATTTGTTCCTATTTTATTGCATCATTCACTTTGAGTTTGCAGCTTGTTTTTCTTGGCATATTTTGAATTTACGTACTCAATTTTTAAGTTAGACCTTCCGTACATATTTTCTGGATAAAATATGTTATATAGTTAAATTGATCCTGATTTTTTTCTATAAAATCTAAACAATAAATTTTGCTTCACCAATGACTTCCACTTTTAAAAGGATGCCCAAAAGGGTAATATTTAGGGAGATTCGAACCTATTTGAGTTGGCTTTGCCCCGATGTAACTATTTCATTTACAAAACGAGTGGGGCTCGAGCCCTAATGTACATAAAAAGATTCTCATAAAATATTAAAAATTATGACAAAAGTTCATAACATGAATATGATATAATTAAATTCTTTAAAATATATTTAAAAAAATATTTATCCAACAATTAAGCTTATGAAACTAAATAAATATTAATTTACCGGAACACACACAACCTTATATAAATAGGTAGCAATTCAGGTAGATTTTTATGAATTTTTAATAATATGATATTTATCTTTTGAAGGAAAAATTAATCATTTTAGATGGAATAAATAATGACTTCAATGTAACTTTGGCTACAAAAATGAGTACTAAGATTGCATATAATTGAAACAAATTATGGAAGGGTTATAATTTTTGGTAGTAGCCAATTGGCAAATAGTATAATATGCAATATTTTTTAGGGTCTTGGACAATTTTTGTGTTTTTGTCTGATAACGGGTTGCTTAGCCCTTCTCTTCTTTAGCTTAATTATCAAAACCAAGAAATCATGAAAGGGTATACATGTAATTTGATGATGCGTGATTTTGAATATTATTGAATATTTGAGTGTTAAAATTTATGATTTTGTTTTCTTCATTGCTGGTGGGGTTAACGTCCACCATTGGTGATTTGACCTTTTCATTTATGGGGGAGAAGTGAATGATAAGAATTTAGTTAGCTGCTTCTTGCTACATAAGACTAATCTGCCTTTACTTTTAAACTTGTGCAATATGATGATGGAGACCTTTTAAAGATAAGATAAAACTATCGTAATAATAAATATATAATTGTATGTTCCAACGCTTACTAATTCTCATTGATCAAATTTTAAAATAAAAGTAATTCTGAATTGAAATTCATTTCTGGATAAGTTTTTTGTTAGAATATTTTTTGAATCATGAGTTGCTAGCACTAACCTCTACAGCTAATGCATGCGTAAAATTAGCTTGGGTCTAATATCCCTATACGATATGATATCACAAGCTCCCTATGTGATGAAGGTGATATTAGGTTGAGTGTATTAGATGTGTCGAGGTTCCAAGATTAATGCAAAGCTAAGCCATTGATCCAGGTAAAAATGTGGGCCCCTGAATTAGATTGTTCCGAGATTCTAAGAGGTACTTGAAAGTGCGAGCAGACAATGCTCGTAGAGCATCTGATGCTTAGGTCAGTATAGTGATGTCAAAAGTCAAAATACAATGTACTAAAAAAAGTATTTAATTGAATACTAAATATAGAGATGGTAAGGAACTATTTTTTCAACTGGCCGGTGACAGTATTTATAGCACACTGTATTAGATAGCCGTGTGGACAATTGTCAAGAAAAAAAAAAGATTGGTCCTAAAATTCCTCTCTAATTTAGTCGCATGGCCAAGTGATTTGGAATTTGCCTAATTACTCCCTTGTGTAAATAGTTTGTACATCTACATACTCATCAATTACTTCCCAATTGCCTCAAGTCACGTCTAGTTTGGGTGTCCTGAGAGAGCTTAGGTTGATATGAACATCTTTTTGTTATGAAGCTTTTTGCATCGAATTTTCCCAAGGTTTTTGCATCGGGTTTTGCCCAAAGTTTTTGCATCGGATTTTTGTCCAAGGTTTGGTGCTCCCCAACCATGGTAGCCTTGCCATGGAATCAACATTGTTAGAATAACCTCATGATAACTTTAACTCGTATATCATTTATAACTCATCATCATGACGTTTAATGCATGTCAAACACGGCAGGGACTCTGGATTGCACCTTATTAATCAGATTTGATAGCTAAGCAATTATTAGCCTTGGGAAGTGAAGCGTTAATACATTGAATCTCCATGGGGTTAATCAAAGAGTCATTTCTTAGCCTTTGAGGAATCTTCGTTTTAATGACAGTACTTAAATCTATCTTCTTATCTTCCCCCATTTTCCTATAAATAGTGCACCTGGTAATTTTTATTTTTATTCAGTAAAGGAACATTTTTAGAGAAAGAGAATGTCCAACCTTTATCTCTTTATATTCTTAATTTTTCCCTTAGAAACAATGGACTCCAGATGATAGTCTACGTGTGAGTAGCTTCTTCCCTTATGGGGAGAACCCCATTAAGGACCTTCGAAAGGAGATGGATGGGTTAGAAGAGTAGGTGGTCAAGAAAAATCAGTATATTACCGAGCTAGAGAAAAAAGTGAAGGAGCTGGATAACCGGGTAACTACCATGAAGGCTGGCCTATCCGCACTTAGAGTTCCGGTTGCCGGTTTATAAAGACCCTTGAAGGAGTGAAGAGTTGCAGCTGAGGAAGGGTACTCAAGGGGGTTGATTTTGTGGGTTTAGATTTCATGTAGAATAGTCTTTAGGCTAGTTTACTTTATATTCCCCATGCAATTTTATAATGTAAATGACTTTAAAATATAAATAATAGCTCTTTGGGCCCCAATATGTACATTTTCTCAGTTATAAATAAAAATCATTCTCTTTATGTTTTTGATATTTTTGTATTTGTCCTTTTGTTTTGAAATGTCTGGACATAAAATTTTTACTTTTTCATTTTCTCCAAAGGTAGCCTATATTGCTCCCCAACTACCTCGAACTATGAAGACCATGGTTTGAGGTAATTATTCCTATGCTCTGGAATATGCAATACATCTCTAGGTTGGAGCTTGATTTCAAATAATATCCCATTAATACTTGAAGTAATGAATATCACAAGTCCCAAAAAGATCATGATTGTCATACTACACCATGGGCATACATGTGTCAATTTTATATTAGACCTACTAGTTATAGTAGGGATCGTGGTATAGATGGTCACATTTGCACATTTCCTTGCACTTGCCATGTCATACGTTCCATTAGGAGTTAGTGGGGTAATGGCCCCTTGGTTTTCACATTCATATTGCCCTTATAAATATCTTAAATAATGGTGAAAGTTTTAATTTACTTTCATTTTGTCGCGCCCCCGAATCCCAAGCACCCGGAACCCGGGGTTGCGATGTGAAATACAACCACACAACCATAAACACAACCACAATATCAACATAACCATCCATACAAATCCAAACCACCAAAAGAATTTATCGAAATTTCGACGGCATAACTGCAGTAATACTGAAAACCATCCAATTTAGCCCCTGTCCAAAACACAAACAGCTATGCCAGACTATATACA
>MKEJ01097532.1:0-23572 GCA_001753735.1 Embelia ribes | reverse complement strand
ACACACACACATATAAATATAGTTACACACACTCATCAAACAATTCATAAATTCAAGGATTGAGAACATCTAACAATCCAAATCAACCATGAGCTGCCACAAGCCATCATAGTACAGGAACAGGGAAGTAGTTAATGAGAACCTTATTCATAACAAAGCGCTCTCGAAATGATTTCTGCTGACACAATGATTGAAGGAACTGCAAAGAACCCTCACACTGCTGGCACATATAGTACAATGATCCTTCAACATTAGAGCCTGAATTGGGAAAATCGGAACATTGACCTGACAGCTTCAACTGGAGAAAATTGACGTCTAGACGAAGTGCTGCAAAAGCCGCATCCATAAATACATCGACCTACGATAGAAACATAAAGTGAGTTTGCCTTTTGTCATCAACAGCTTGAAGTGTTAAACAACTAATACAATCAAACAAGACAATATTCGTCAACAGAGAAAAGGAACAATCATGAAGCAAAAAGTCACCATATGAAGGATCAAGGAAGCCTTGTAGCAATATAACTTGGTGCTTGTTTGGGTGAAGCCATGAGCCAATAAGCTAACTCTTTAAAAGTTGAGTAATATCATGCAAGTCATAATTAATAGCCTCTTGGCAATAGGACATTATGTTTTGGAAATTTATCAATTACTTCAAAGCAAAGACCATTTTAGACAACAGTGAGCAAAGTCGCATCATAACTCATAAGCCTGATTCTGCACTTAAGTTGGCTTTTATAAAGCAGCTAAACAAGCCTAATTTGTTACCAGATAAATCCGACACATTATAATTTACCTTACGATGAGCAACCAAGACAGAAGCAATATCCTGCCACTGAGAAGTAATGCATCCTGTCAATAAATACAGACAACATGCCATCAAAGCCGAATGCAAGAGGGAAAGATGGCTTAAATTTTTTTGTTCCTGCATCATAGAAAGTTAAGCCCAATTATAGACAAAGCAATTACAAGATAAATAATAAGAGTAATAATATGCATACAGACAAATATACACTAACAGTGTATTAACAATTGTATGGTCTGTACACTGATCTCCTCCTCAAAAATAGTACCTATCCACAAGATCTAACAATCAAGGGATAGGATCTAGCCATATAAGTGTTAGTACATATTTGTTTGTACGCATATCATTACTCAGTTAATGAAGAGGATAAATGGGTGACCTGTATAAACTTGGTGAGAAAAGCAAGCAGATAAAAGATCAAATCAAGAAGTTGCTCTGTTACTTTCACATCGTCGAACAGAATCTGAAATAAAAATTATTATCATATGAGTTTCATTTTTTGAACTAACAAGAATGTTTGTCACAAAAAATCAGACTACAGAAGATTAAAACAGCTTTCAAGCAAGGGACGGAGCTAACAACCACAACCCCCAAACCACCCCCCCAAATTTTGAAAAACCCATTAAATGTCCAATATTTTAGTGTAAATCTCTTTTACATGGTTTCTGCACCCCCCATGACAAGATTTTAGCACCCTATAATAATTCATACGACTTAGAGCACCCCTTATTTGTAGTTCCGGGCTCCGCCCCTGCTTTCAAGTATTGACAATAGCATAAACACACCACGTAGCAACAATAAAAAATTTTGCCAGTGAATTCAGAATGTAGGAAGCATGATAAAACAGAAATACTGCTCACCTGCTCTAGCTTGGCATGTCTAGGTGCTAAATCACATAGAGAATGCAATAGTCGGACGCCACATAATAAGTATTTCAGCAAATCTTCATCTCTATTCGACAAAATGACCTTTGCGATGAGATGCAAGGGAAGATACCTTGCAAGTTTTTCCATGTCAATCTGAAATATCACGTTATCAAACAAACAGCGGAAAATATATGCTGCAACTTCAGAAGCAATTCGAAATAATGCATTATATCTTGTGGTGAGCACAAACCTCAACATGTGATCCATTTCTAGTGAAGGTGCGAAGAACATAATTATCAGAGTCCATAATTAGCTTGCTAAGCTCCAAAGAGCTGAGCCTATGTAACTCTGACACTGCTGAAATAAAATCAATCTCCTGTCCAAGGTAGAAATGGTGAGAAAAACAAGATGAGAACGTAACAGCATCACAAGTTGATCAACACATCACAACTGGTAAATGGTCCAGCAACTAGGACTGACTGATAACAGTCAAGTGACTAATGAGCGTGTTTGTATCAAACACGAGTGAATCACTGACTATGGGCAATTAACCTAGTCATACTCACAAAGTCACTAGAGTTGCAGAAATACTATGATGCCAATATAAGCATAACAAGATAAGTTCAAGCAAGCTTCAAAACAACTAATTGACAATATCATTTACATTGTCAAGACTAAATTAAGCAGCAATTTCTCAAATTTAACTTACTATTCGGGCAGAGCTGCTTGGTGGTTCTTCTATTCCGAACCTCATCATTCCAAATCTGGACCTGCAAAGAACACAAGGACTCATATACATGAGCACCTATATTTATTCAAACATCTATCATACAGATTCATTAGAATATATGTAGGCTATAATAAACTCAAAAAGAAATAAGACAAAATCTTAGGCTTGTAAACGACACAAGAAAAGCATTTGAAACAGTGAAAAACTCAGGACAGAAAGAGCTGGCCTTTTCTTGAGTCTGAAGAAGACTGGGAAGAGCACAAGATAGTGAAAAATAGAACATCAGGCAGTGAAAAAAAAAGAATTATAATCTGACTACGTCCGTAAACATGTTTGACATTGAGCTGGAATTGATAATGAAGTAGTACTAACTAACAATTCTTAAGTAAGGTTCATATAGTGCACTATATGGCATAATCATAAGTGTTTAAAAGCTCTAGGAGCCCTGAAGGCGCTAAGACCCCTTGTTGCCTGAGGCGCTAGGTGCTAGCTAAGGCGCTCGCCAGAGTGAAGCAAGGCACTAATTAGTTTTTTAACAAAATTGCACAATTTTATTAAATTCTTAACATCTTCTTGTCTATTTGGGAAGTATGGACTTTTGTTATAAATGTCAGAAATTAGTGATAGCTTCTTGATATATTATTTGTAGTTTTATTTATATTATTCATACTAGTTAGTGAGAAACAATTGTAATATGTTGTCTCATAAAATTAGATTTATACAAATATAAAACAAAGAAATAGAAAATTAGCATGATGTGAGCGAGGCGCTTGCCTTATCAGCCCGAGGCGTTGGTGGCTTAGATAAAGGCACTTACTTAGGCGCGCCTTAGTAACGTGGCTCGCCTAGACCAATTTGAGGCGCCCTGGCCTTGCCTTACCTTGCCCGAGAGCCTAGGTGAGCACCTGGAAAGTTTTTAATAAAACTAAGTATGATTGCAAATAAGCCGAGCTGAGCCCTGGCCTATTCAGGCTAGGCTTGTTTTTTGGCTCGTTTACTTAACAGGCCCTATTTTTTTATTTTTTTTTTGTTCAAGCTCGGCTTGCACAAGCTCAAGCCAAGCCCATGCCTGTTCATGAATATTTTGATTCTTTCAAATTTATAAATATTACTTGTTCTTGTTCTATTAGACTTTTAAACAAACATCACCAACTTGAATATATTACAGAATTGTTAACCAATAGCCCGTACTAGATGATGCATCGAATAATTACAACATTGCACAATTTTTGCAACTTAATAATATAATTGTAAAAGTATAAATTATTTAAAAAGTATATCATTTAGGTAGAAGGGCAAATTTTCTTAATTTATTAAATTTCAAAATGAATTATATGTGTTTACATGCTTAAACTAACACCTCTAATTTGAAATATATAGTTTGTCATGGTGATATAATCTTTCACTACATCAGGACTATAAAGCATCCTAAATCAGTATATAAGGCTGAAAATCTAGCTGATTCTTTCAAGTAAATGTTCCAGAACTGAAAGATGAGAATGAATCACCGCAGTGCTGATTTAGTATGAAAGAAAATGGGATGTGTCAATTTGCTGTCTACCTTGATTCAACACAAAATAAAATCCAACACCTAATTGGCTAAATTTGTTATTACAATAAAAATCAGTAAAACTCGAGAGTTAATTATTCGTCATCTTACCTCCTCCGACCGCTGCGCTTAGACCGACCAATCCGTTGTAAACCCTAATACAAACCAAATCAAGAAAGATAACTAATAAAGAGCAAATCAAATCTAACAACATTTGAAATGCTATGTAAACATATTACTATATCAAATAACCTACAAAAGCTTACATTGGACACCATTAGAATTTTGAGAATGATACGGCGATTAAAACTACTGACTACAGATGTAATATAACTACAATAAAAGTGTATCATACAACAGATTTTCCTCCTTCAATAGAAAAGATATGGGGTAAGGTGGGAATGAGGGTTTGCGGCAAAAATTCTACGGCGTTACAAGCCCTTATATGAATTATAATGTATTTTTACTATTGTTACCAAACTGGGGTTGGCCTTTAAAAGGAAAAAAATAATTGTGCCACCAAGAGGGTAATAAATGCCATTTGACTGGCTTTAAACTAGTCTCCTTAGCTATCAGAATCATAAAAGACTAGAAGGTTCAAAGTGAACTGGATGTTAGTCCTGTTCGATTTACTTAATTCACAGCAGTCAGAAGACATTAATAAAGGATTACATCTAAACCCTGGAACCACTGGGAACCAGCTAAATTTTATGGGAGGTTCTACATGATTTACCAAGACATAATACTGAGTTACTAGTTATACTAATTGACCCACAGAGCCTTGGAACTAACTTCATCCTAACATTTTGTACTGAGCACATAGCAGCATAAGTTTCCAATGCCCAGTTTATTCACAGCTCGGCAAGGATTGATTCACGATCACCAATGAAGTGAGCCAATCGCTACAGTGAATTTGACTTGATTTGGTTTACTTCTCAGACAGATTACCATCTACGTCATATCGTTAAAAAAGAATTGACAACAATAAGCTATAAAAATATCCTGATCCATATCTAGACAAAACATAGTAAAATTCCTAGCGTAAAGTTGTAAACATGGCATCATCCATAAGCCTACATTTGGATTTTATATATTCAAGTGGTACTAAACACAATAAGTATTACTAGCCCTGTATTGGGAGTCATAGTAACAACGCAATTCGTACCTCTCATGTTTATGTCATTTGGACTGAAAATACAAAATGATCTCAGCACGATCCCACGGTTGGTCATTTCCAAAATGGGAGGTTACGATTTCATCTCCTCATGGTGAGTTAATGTCAAACAATAAGCTGCTTGGCAACAAGCTTCCATGTTTCCCCTCAAAGACTATCAAGTTTCTAAACGAGTGGCCAAAGTTAAACACTAACAATAGTACTATAGTTAACACCATTAAAAAAACGAAAGTACCATAGACTGCATTTTCAGCACGACCCTATTAACACCATTAAAATTCCAAAACCACATTTGCACTCTCTCTACAAAAAAACTGGTTACAGAAGTTTCTACTGAATTTATCGAAAACTGCCCCAAAATTCAACAAATATTATTTTTACATTAAAAATAAAAAACTAGAACTGCAAATAAAGGACTAGCAAATGCGGATATACAGTAATTATAGTTAAACTTGCCAACCTACCAATCCATAATTGCGAAAAAAAATCACTGCTACCTCACACATCATATTAGCTATTTTAGCTAATGGCTATAATATTAATTATTTTTTATAATTTTTTATTTATGATCAATATTGATAACCATATATTACTTTTTGATAAGTTTTTTATATAAAGTTATTAATTTTATATGTCAATATAGATTTTTTATTAAAGTATATTTTATAAGCTTTAATACGAAGTATAGTATGAAAAAACACGTTAAATGAATTAAAAGTTATAATCTTTTTGAAAAAAGAGAGGAGAAGATTTCGCTCAGTTGCACATGCAGTCTTATAGACTATACCAATACAGAGGATTCGAGAGAAGAGCGATAAAAGCCAAAGTGCTCTAGCCAGAACCGTGTTTCAGCAATGAAGATAAAGAAAAATAATGAGAAGAGAAAGAAAGATAACAAAAGAAGGAGAAAATAAGTGTGGGGTGAGTAGAGAGAAGAGAGACAAAGACTTACCCATGCTACAGAGATAGGGAATATTTAGCTAAATACTGTAGCAATTTGGGAAATAGCCAATTGCTTAGCTATTCTAATGCATGCATGTTTGTTTTGCAATTTTGGTATTTAAAATAGCTAAAAACATACATTTAGTTAAACTGCTGCGAATGCTCTTAGCTATTCAAATGTTACATTTACCAGATTAGTTATTTTACCTAATTGCAATAGTTCTATTTTTTTATTATTATTATATCAATATCCATACTATATTGAAGCATATTTTATAAACTTTAATATGGTGTATACAATATATAAATACACTACACGATTTTGAAGTACAAGCTTTTACATAAAAGAACAAAAAAAAGAGAGGAGTTTTAGCCTATTACTGTAGCAATGGGGAAAATAGCTAAGCTGTTGTACGTCTATTTTTCAACTTTATGGTGATTTTGCTATCTAAAATAGCTAAAAGTTGCATTTAGCCAATATGATGAGAATGCTCTAACTGCTTTAAATTTATAACAAATATTACTATTTTTTAAAAAAAGACTAGAATTGCAAACAAAGGACATACAATACGAATGTGGATAGACAATAGTAATAAACCGGCCAAACTACCTAAACTACCTACCAGTAATTGTGAACGAAATCAAAAAAATCACAACGCAAATTCACAGGCAAATTAAAGGTCCCTATAAGCCCTAGAAAATCACCACACAAACACACACACAGAGAAATATAGATATATGTATGTATGTATGTATATATATATATATCAACCACATCTCTTAATGTCTAAGGAATTGCATTCATACGAAATAATCCACGTCATAAATTGCAGAATCAATACTAATCTGCAACGGGAAACAAAATCGGAGGGAGAGAGAGAGAGAGAGTTCAGCGGTGGTTTTACTCGTAAGTTCGCCGGAGATCGGAGTTACTTCGCCGGAGAAGCTCTTGTCGTCGTAGCCGTTTCTCACTCGTGGCGACGGAGAGAGTAACGCATTAATAGTATTTATGTATAACGACTTGGGAAATGAATGTACCAACGAGAAAAATAATTGGCGAGGATAGTGCTTTTGGTGTTGTGAACTGGGTCTGTGTTAAAGCCCTGTTTCCTAATTTGTATTGGTACTGAAATTTTAGTTCCAAAGATGTAATTATTATTGTGTCTACATTTTTAGAGTGAAAAAAAAAACTGAGAATCATATATAGTAATATGTATGTATTTTATCCTAAATAAAAATATAAACCTTATTTGGGTAAAGTGAATATAAACCTCTTTCTACGCAACATGGTTAGTTTCTAATCCGGGCGAGGACAGCAGACCCAAGCATGCCCAATTCACATTATTAACGGTTTATTTGGTTGCAGCTTATAAATTTTAGATTTTCAGTTTATTTATTTAAAAAATAAATAATATTTAATTACTCAGCTTTTGAACTAAAATTATTTGTTATTTTGGCCTAAATAAATTGAAAATAAGCTAAATATTTCCATTTTTTTTTGTCTAAAATAAGTTAGCTTAATTGTTTAAAAAGGGCAACCAAATGAACCGTACTTAAAAACACTCATAATCCAACCAAAATAGTACATTGTAGGCTCACATAAAAATTAAATAAAAAATATTTTAAATTTAATTTTTAATTTGTTTCTTGAATTATTATGATTTGGACGATAATCGCTATAACCCCATACTGATTATAACTCCGATTTTTATTTTTTATGGAAGACAATGACAAAAGTATACTTTAAATGAGATCTCTATCCATCAGTGGACTCTCGCACTTTGGAAATTCAACAAACCAATAGGACATCATACAAAAGAGAGAAATAAATAGCGGAAGAGGGATTCTCATATTTAAAAAAATTGAGTGGCACACATAATTACCAAGATTCGCAGATAAAAATTGTGACATGATGAGCTATTTTAGTTCAAAACTGTTGAATTGATTTGAAAACTAATATTATAGTTTTAAAATTGGAGACCTTTTGTCTGAATCAGCTGTGTAACCTCAGTTGACTGTTTCTTCACATTTGTCATTTTCGATCCATGGGTGTTCCCCCATCAATATTTTTCAAATATTATTTATTCGGCAAACTTGGTTCTGTATTTATGAACAAATAAAATTTACAAACCGCTATATCAAAGACTAACTAATTTCTATTATTAAAATGTAAAAATACGCGCTAATAGGCTTCAATTTACTAACACCAAAATTTGTTCTTCATCACTCTTATAGTTGTGCTATACATTCATTCATTTCCTAGACCCAACACATTAGTCCTCACGAGTATATATATATAAAGCAAAAATAATGGCAAGATAACAGAGTCTAAACTTTTAACAGCTTCCACCTTGATCAAACTCAGCAGGTCAAATGCAACAATGAACGAAATAGAAAGGGACAACGGGGCTCATATTGCATATGGTGAATAAAGACCAAGTGACCTATCTTCGCAGATACAACATTTCCAACATCTGAAAAACTAAATACATATACGTTTCACGCAAAAAGGTCAAACTTCTAACTTGAGACCGCCAAGATGATCCTTAAACTAGATCGTTCGCCATCCTCTATATGCAGCTTTACACAAAAACGCTAGCTAGAAGTCCCTGCAAAATTGGCAGTCAATTAGAGAAGAAAAATCCATTAACAATGAAAGATGGCACTCAATCCTAGTACAGTCGCAAATCCCACATAAATTATTAGATATAGGTAAGGGAGCAATAAGAGGTCAATAAAAGCTTGCATATATTAAGGAGAGAAGGCGAGGGAGCAGACTTAAAAAATATGTAGATATGGGCATAAAGTATTCCAAAATATTTTGTATGTTTTCAACTTGCTTCTTCGGCCAAAGAAATCTTCCTAGAACACTTGGAAGTTGCAAAAAACTGTATACGAATAAATAGTTATAAGAACCAGTTGAATGGACAACAATTCAATTTTGGCATTAGCAGACAGCAAATTGGCCAATAATAAAATGGTAAAGTTAAGCCGCCAAGTCTAATCTGAATGGAGTAATCAAATTACATACCTTATGTTCCTGAAGCAGCCATATTCTCAGTAGTTTGAACAGAATTCCCCAGCTTCTTCTGCCCTACACCATCCCTTTTAACTTTCAAAGCGCGGAGTTTGGATGCAGACTTTATTGACTGTATCAAAGGCGCCTCATCATCTTCGTCCTCGTCCTCTTCAGCTTGAGCCTCATGATCAGATGCACTGATCGAGTCCTCTTCGTCACTGGAACTTTGCTCAACAAAAAGTTTCTTTCCCTGTAAATTTGCATTCTTCCGTGGACGACCTCGACGTTTCACGGTCATCCCTTCATTTTCTTCTGCAAAAGTCAAAGATATAAATCCTCATGCGCATAGAGCACACATTTACCCCAAATATTAAAATTAAAAATAAGAATAGATGCTCCATAATGTAGGGCTGAGCCTACACCATCAGCCGTGAAGAAAAAAGATTAGGCAGCAACATATGATTATACAAGCATTACTAAGAGAACAATTGCTCCCAGCTTCTCCCTATCCTTCATCTAAATCCCAAGTTCTAAAACCCTAGAAAGACATTAGCTTGGACATGGTGGAATTTTTGTAGAACGGTTATAGTAGCAAATACCATGCCGAACAGTTCCTAGGACCAGGATGTGAAAACGTGCCGTGATATGTATGATATTCTCATCTGATACGAAGCAAAGCCATGGCATTTGTCACGAACAATATTATGATATTTTTTAGTTTTTTCCATTTATAATCTGCAGGAAATTAAATACTTTTAGACACAAATTAAACAGAAATTTAGTTTTAATTAACCGATTGTGTAAAAAAATTATACGTCAACTAGCTTTGGACGAAAGACGTATGTGCATTTGCGGTGATCCCCACATATGCAAGTGACCACATGTCATTTATCCAAAACGGCTTAGTGCATGGAATCCCTACACCGAGTGGATGGAATTTAAACTCATTAAACAGGGCCCATGTATCCTCCAAAGTGGTTTATAAGTGGTTTATAGGAGAATCCAACATTTAAGCACATACATGTAACAAAACGTTGCTACCAAAATCCTGGTAAGTGAGAAGAATATAACTACTGACACAATCGAAGTTCATTAAAAAAATCATCCCTATATGTTCATTGAAATGACTCGAAGTCTCGAACTCACAACCCCAACACAAAGTTGCAAGTGGGACTGCTTTCCAACTGAAAATGGCATTGCACCAGAATACCAGATGCAAATCCAGATGAGGAAAAAAGTGAAAATGATATATTACAATGCGACGGGCCTGTACAAGAACAAGAAACTTAAAAAGGAAGTAGCAGCTTGAAGAGGGCACCATAAACCAACAGCTACACTAATCAACATTCGAGGAAATTACAAAGAAATAGAATCATACCTTTAACCCCTTCATGTTTCGCATGCTTCTCTTTCAGTCTGTCTACAAAAGTGTGATAGGGTCTCCATCCACTAGGATCTACCTCCATGTTCACATTCTCTGTTCGTTTTTGAACATCCTCTAATCTGCTAGCAGAAATGATGAAGCATCAGCAACCAAATTTTAAAAGGTATATGATGCTAATCTTATTAATTGTCTTGCAAAATCAAGAGATGTAGGTACAAAAGTTTAATGCAAGGACAATTAGCTAATAAAAAGCTAAGGTAAAAGATTAGTCACAGACTCAGTGTTAGACCTAAAACAAGGAATCCAATATGAACTAAAGGAATGCTTGTTCATAATCAAATTCAAATAAGTTAGTTACACACAACAAATACAAAATTTATCTTACATCTCCAAGACATCAGGAGCATGGAGTTTGGATACAAACTGAACGACCATGCTGTCTAGAAAAGACAACCGCTTTGGAGCATCAAGAAAAGCATAGTCAACACCATCCTTGACCATTTTCAATATATCTGATTTATACTTATTTCGAGCAGCACCCACAAATGTTCCAGCAAGCCTATCTGCCAGCTCTTTACAGTCCTGAAAAGACTTCCCTGATAGAGTTTCATCACTGCTCTCCACAGCCAACATATGCCGGTTGTAGGCCTACTCAAACCATATGTAGAAGGAAGTTAATAAAGGTGAGTTTGGAATGACAGAAATAAATGTGATGAAAGGACTGATGGATGGTAGAGTTCGGATGGTTATGACACTTTCACTTACGAAATTGAGAATGAAGGATAAGATAATGGAATTTTATGCATATCCACGGTTCTTACTAGTTACTATATAAAAAAAGAGAGAATATTAAAGGCATGAAACAGTCTACCCCCATTTCAAATGTCTCGTACCAGGTATTAGATAAATGGAATCCAATAACATTTCACCGATTTCATTGAGCTAAATCTCAAGTATCGGCAAAAAAATAAATCATGCTAGAGCAGAGAAAGCAATTTTATCTGCCATTTTCAAAGTGCATCACCCTTGACACAAAGATGAAGCAACTTCAAGATTAAAACAATGAAAAAAAAAGAACTATTTTTTGCAAAAGTTGACCAGAAAAAGGTTAGCACATTGATCACAGCCAACCCCAATGAAAAAGCACAAACATACCCGCTTCAATGCTTCCAGAAAGATGTAAAAGATGTTGGACGCATCATCATCTTTTTTCCTCAAAACAGATATGAGATTCTGCACAATGCCAGCCACACTCGTCCCATGCATCACAAAATGAGAAATAATTTCCGGACCAAGGTACTCCTGAGAACATAATTGATGAGACATTATCCTCACCATGTGATTGGAGGGGGATATTTAGTAAGTATAAATTCATGAAAAGTTTTATTTTCCATGCCAACATAATCATAAAGTGACATCCAGTACTGCCAAAGTGAAACCAAAAATGTTATCATGCAAAGAGATTCTTCACTCACCCAACTTGCAACATCAACTTGTTCTTTAAATGTTTACTTTTGAGGTTTAATTTGTTGACAACAAAAGATTACTAAATAGCGGTAAATAACTCGGTAAAGTTGTTCAACCAGCAGAAGACATAAGGTATAATTCTAAGTGACATATTTTCAACAAGTTTCTTTCTGCAAAAGAAGTCAGATTTTGTCAAGAGAAGAAAGTTCACTTTGGGAACTAAATCGCTAGAGATTAATCTTGCAGCAGAAATCATGACAGCATCTCGGTTTGTCTCCTCAACATATTCTTTGTGGGCATCCTCGTCCTCCGTCTCATCTGCGGGAAAACACAAAATAAATTGAAGTTCTAACGATATGGAAAAGACATTCATGCATATAGATCCTGTTCTAATTAAATCTTGTTCAAGTAGGCTTCCCATAAACATTAATTTGAAAGATATATTTTGTACGCAGTTAAATCAGGTTAAATATTTCTCTTGCAATAATTCAACACTTCTTTTAACTATTATTCAGATATATCATTCTAGTTTTTTAACTATTATTCATTAATGATAATATATTTAATTATAAAAAATCAGGGGGCCTTGAATTTTTATTACTAATAACTGGAAAATTATTCTGCATTTCAACTCGTTTAGATTTTTTTTCTTTTGAGAAGCAACATAGCAGAACCAACCATTCACTTGTCAAGGAAAACATCACCCGTACAAAATATCCATATAACATATACTATATATACTTACAAGCACATCTCAACACCTACCCACTCCCCCCAACCCTGTGCCTAAGAAGACCAGCTACCATATGTGTCAAGTTTAGCACCAGACATTCAAATGTTGCAACAGAAGACGAAATACACCTCAGCTTCAACAGATATACACAAAATCAAGGACATAGTAACGACAGACCTTTTATCAACATCAAGCATGAATGGTGTGCACTAACTACAAGAATACTTAAGGTTCCAGAGTTGCATAAATTCTGAGTCATTAAACACCATTTGTACACAATACAAAAATATAATGCCCTGGGACAGGAAAGGGAGAATCAAATGACCTGAAATATACAGCTTTTGTTCACATAGCTTCCAAAACTTTTGAACAGTAGACTCGTCAGGACAATATCCTAAACTTTCCAGCTTTGTTGAGGCATAATTTGGTTTTCTGAACAAGTACCACAATTCTCCAAGCATGGTACAAACCTTCGCAAGAAAGCAAAGTTTTAGGTTCAGCATTCTTTTTAAATTGTATGAAATGATAATTACAGGAAACTAATCATTGGATAACCAATAGCCCTTGCAGAAGTTCACTAATCAGTCGAAAGAACGCTTACCCTGCAAATAAGTTCATTACCGCATTTACGCTCTCCATGTACGGCAGCTGGGTTTTCAAAGTAGTATTCAAGATGCTCAAACAAGATATTACGTTTCGACAACAATGCTACTGATGCCTCAGAAACAATTTCACCACTTATAGTAGAATGCAGAAGCCATAAAACTTGCAGAAACAAGTTGAGAAGCAAAAAGCAAACAACCTGCAAGAGTATGAACCTTAACAACATAAGCAACTGCACTGTTATCTGCACTGATTGAAGTGGAAGTTTCAGTAGATATACCTCATCATCCAAACTCCTAAACCTCTGAAGAAACACAGCCATGTCTTCAAATAAGTTCTCAATAGGAACAAATCTGGACAACTGAAGTTCATATAACCTTTTCAAATTCACGAGGAGCGAGTATTCATCATCCCCATCCTGAAATTTGTAAAACACGCAGATTAATTCAATTTCACAGTTAAAGAGAAAACAAACACCCTATAGAATGATACCTCCACTTCTTTAATTGCGGATTTAAGCTTGGCAATGAGCTCATTCTCAACTTCTCTCAGTTTATTATGAGCAGAATCTTGTAGTTCTCCTCGGCTCTCACCAGCACAAAAACTTAGAGCCGTCACACAACATCTCAGAGCATCCTTATCCCCATGTATAAAAAATGCATCTTTCACAAGCTGAAGAACGCTTTTAAAACTCTGAAAAGAAAAGCATTCATACAACCAACCGGTAAACACCTAAAATTAAACTAAGAATGGTTGCACTTCAAAATCTATAAACCAACCTGCTCTTGCCTCTTCAAAGAGTAAAGTTCAAGGTTCATATGTACAATAATCTCGACTAACGGTGCTATCTTTGTCTTATCAGCCAAAAATTTGCGCAGAAGTAGCGGGTATCGCTTCATCATGGAGGTAGTTATACCTCGCCGATTGCCGCCATGGATATCCTGATATTTCCAAGAACATTAGATCTCAATAACAAAATCTTTATCGTTACCAACCAAATGCTTATGGACGATCAAACCAAAGAAATCACATTTCTCAATTCTCACTCAATTGAGCTACTTGTCAATTGCCAAGAAAAACCTGAGATTTAAAACCAATTAAAAATAATATCGCTTAATCAAGTGTGTTTTGAAACTCATCGCTATTTCAGTATATAGATTCCCTTTCTGGACTTGTTGGTTGCAGAAATCTTCCATATCAAAAAGGCATATACTTCAACTAATATTAATTCTGTAATCACACTTAGATCATGTTCAAGATGTAAATATCACACTAATCTTTGAGTAGGACGACCAAGCAATGTGAAATCGACATAAAACCATGATAGACTCGAAGGAATGAGATTTTGGGCATTCCGACTAAAGGCAGCATAAAGTTTACAGTTTTCTTTAAAATGCTTCCACCAACTTTTCTAGGAGCACGTAAAGAATAATCTAGTCAACTCCCAAAAATTGGGGATCAAAATAAAGTCCATATCAGTTAGAATGGTTGCCATCATTTCACCGAGTGCTGAAGTTGTTAATCAAGGAAAAACTTAAGCTACATTTGGTTGACAGCACAATTTCAATATTTAGCATTTCTAAAGCTAACAGCTAGCTTGGTTCATTTCATGTTCAACTTTTCAATTAAGTTTTCCAAAAGTTGAATTTTCTCCCAAAGCTAATTTTGCGAATCTTTATCTAATTTTACAATTTTCTAAATTTAATTGGAGAACAAAGGTGGACCAATTTTTCAAATTTCAACATACTAAAACTCTCTCTCCTTAATTTTTATACTTCACTTTTTCTGTCTCAAACCACAACAGAAAACATATTTTTTGGAGATCAAAATATAATATGTTTGTGATTTATTTTTATAATGAAAATTAAAATGCAAAAGGCACTTAAGAATTATATATTCGTATTATTAAGAAAGTGAACACTAAATTAACAAATATAACACGAAACAAAGGGTGGGTATACATGTGTTTCTTCCCTTCCACTCATTCCAATCAGCTGAAAGTGGGAAAAGGGTACTCGCTTCAAAATATTGGCTAGAGATAGAGAGGAGGGTCAGGTGAGGTAAAACTTAATATATGGTCGATAAATGAATTGTGGTGCCTCAATTTAATAATTGCAATATTTTTTACATTTAAAATTAACCAAGCATTATTTTCTTATATGGTGTGAAATAGAATTTTATAAAAAACAATTTGCAACATACATTCAGTTTTTTGAGTTTTGAATTTTTTTTACCAAATGCAATTTTAGTTTGAAAACTTTTTTAAAGAAACCAATACCAAAGAAAATTTCTCACAAAAACCTCAGGTTCAAAAAAATTGAACATTAAGAATTCAGAACGGAAAGCTGAACGGCTCACCAAGACACCAAGATGCAACCAAGATCTTGGTTGACACCATGTTAGATAAATGACCACCATCTGAGCTGAAAGCTTAAGATGTAAGTGAGACATGAATTATTATTGCTTCAATAAGTAATGACTTGTTCATTATTTCTTACCAAATTCAATCCTCCAATTCTAGAACTCATTTGAGCTGCAGTACGAAACTGATTCTTAATTAGCACTTCCCTGAAGTAGCCCAGTCTATCCTCTAAATAGCCAGCTCGTACTTCACTTGTGAAAGATGACTTCTTCACAAGTCCTTACTTTCTCAATGAAACAAATCCAACCAAAGTAATATCAGGCTAAAGAGACATCCATTTTCTAATAAAAAACTACCCCATAGAGAACTTGCCTCAAACAAATTGAAATTTTAACAATGACTAGCATAAGACAATAGATAACGTGTACCATCCTAAAGACAGAAACTGAGAACCACAATACCCTGCAGTTTAATTCGTAGGATTCAGAAATGAACAGAGAAAGTTCTTACCTTTTGAGCTTTAGTTTCATGTGGCTTTCGATTATCAGCTGCAGGGACTATCACTTTTCCTACTGCCTTTTTAACAGATGCAGAGAGTAGGCGAATTAAATTTGTAGCATCCTCATCAGTAAGCACAACCAGAGGGTTTTCCTCCAGGAGCATTGAAAGGATACACTTCCAATCCTGTAAATAAACACACAATTAGCAAGAGAAACGACCTCCGAGAAAATAATACAAATAAGCATTGAACAAGACCCTCAATCAGGTTTTCCATGCTTCATTGTCTAATAAGGCGGGAAGAGCAATCCAACTAAATATTTCCCCAAACAAGTCTACCATACACAAAGATATGATAACCAACCTTCATGGCTTCCATGTACTCCCAAACATCATCAATGACATACGTACTCAAAATCTGATCCGCCGAAAACTCCCTCAATATTTGCAACATTCTACTCAGATGTACCTCTGACGAACCATTATCACCACCTGAAATAAAATTCTCATGGTATCAGTGTTGGACAAGAACATGAGGTCCATCAAATAAGTCAGAGTCTGAAAGACCTGTTGTTCGAGACTGAGAGCTATTAAATTTTTGTGCAATCAAGTGCTCATAAACTAATTCCCCGATGGCACGCCTGATCTCAGGTGGATCATCAATCAGTAGATCGTATAGAGAACCTAAATCATCATCAGGTATAAGTTGATGCCTGCAAAGCAAGCCTAGCCCAGTGTTAACGTTCTTACATAATCCCCATAAACTACAAAACCATGAAATTAAAACTTCAAAAGGTCTACCACTAATAAATACCTCAGTAATTGTTTTACAAGTCCAATAGCACATACAGCAACTGAAATATCAACGTCATCAGCAAGTTCAATCATGCGATTTGAAAATCGTTCCGTAAAAAGTCCAAGGGATGGCACATTATCATCCACCTCATAAAGATTTTGCAAAGCAAGGATAGAAGCTTTCCTAACACTAGCATCCTTTGAAAAAATAAAACATTAAAAAGTTAGAAAACATATAAGTTGAGAAAATAACATAACTCATAATCTAAGAGGCACAGTTTACCTTGTCATTCAAAGTCCATCCAAGATACTTTAAATATAAGTCCTGCAAAAACAAAGATGGATATGACAGAATCCATACACCAAGGGACTGTATGCATGACTTCCGAATTTCAGAATCAATATCTCGATAACGATGCACGAATAACCTTCAAAAAAGAAAATCAAATAAGTCGCAAAACACTTGATTAATACAAAAAGTTACAAAAAAATGTTTTGACGGCAAATTACTAAGTTTCAAATATATCAGAAAAATAATGATAAAAGAACCATCATACCCAGTAAAAATTTTGCGCATCATCTCCTCTATCGCAGTAATCTTTTCATGAGTCTCGGACAACCTTTTATCAAGTGATTCTACACGTGGACCATCAGCCCTTTTTTTCCTTTCTGCATTTAACTGCCTCTGGGTAGTTTCCCGTTGTGCACCGAGCATCTTAGCCGCAGTTATCAGGGATGTTACTAGCTGGAGTCCCATCAACGAAGCAACTTGGCGGTAACTTCTCGGAGGTGTACTGGGATAAAAAAGAAAAGATAGATTGAATTCGGCCAACCACTTGAGATAATTGCAAGATTCACACGGGTATGGTGAATAACTGACCATGAAAGAGCAATTATATAATCCATGCATTTGTCGAATAAGACCTGATCAAACAACGGCCCACTTTGGCACTCAATAACCAAATTATCCCAAAAAGATGTCAGGTTATCTTTGAAATTCTTCAAAGCCTTCTTTTTTAAGCTCTGATAGTCTTCAATTTCACCCTAGTTATGGGGTGTTAAGAACAAACTACCAGAAGAGTACAGCACAAAGAGAGGTATCATAACAACTTTATATAAACTAAGCTAAGGATACTTTCTTAGCGAGAGTCACAAGAGCAACAACAACATCATCAACATCAGTCTCGTCAAGGAACTCTTCTCGAATATGATACTTTGCTCCACATGCCTGCGCAGCATTGTACTTTCTTAGTTGCAAGTTTCAACTAAATCTTGCAATTGAAACAAGCTTTTTTCTTCCACATTCAGGGGAAAACATAAATCATTAGGATTACCTCAAAAAGCATCATTAGAAGTTCCACCATTGCAGATTTAGGATCCTTCTCATAACGTTCAACCCAGTTTTTCACTACTTGAGGAATAAATTTTCCATTTCCTCTTATACCCTCTGGAATTACAATATCAGTAACTCTTCTCAACATGCACGTGGCACAGCATTGAGAAACATATGCTCTTGGTAAAATGAATAATGATTATGAAAAAGATTCAGTAGCTCTTCTCAAAATGCACGTAACACAACATTGTGAAAACATAAGCTCCTGGTAATATGAATAATAACTATGAAAAAGAATCAAGCAATCAAATACAAAAAGAAGACAAGCCAAAACTTGTAACCAGCATCTGTGAATAACGTTCATATCCTAATTGACACCCCATATGTTTGGACCTCAAGCTGGCCACCGTGAGACACGCACCACGTAATCCTACCCCACCTATTCCCTTGAACTCAAAAGAAAAAAAAAAGAAAATAAAATATCCTGCAAGATAGAAGCACGTATTCCATGAAAAATAAAAAAGAGGGGGAAAAAATGTCAGGATGTCACTTCAAGCATCCCTCCAATTGTGGAATCAGAAACAGCTGTTTCTTGAACTCTTTGAGGCATTAAAAAAACCTTGTGTCTACCAGGCAAGGCAGAATATATCAAATGGATTCGGCTTTCAGGAGGGAGTACATTTCAGAACCCTACTATATCACTCTTCACCTAAAACTATGCAGAGGGCACTCCCGCCAACGCCCTAAATGAGTCCCTACCATAAATTTTAGGGATTAAAGCCAACAACTGTAACCCACCAATGTATCCAGAGTCCGGACACTATTTCATCCCCTGAAAATTTGGGGTTTGCTATATATATATATATATACATATTGAATTTGAGACTAGTGTTCACCCCTAGTTTTAAATTTAAAGGGATTGATATGGGCATTCCCCGTATCAAGGGCTCTATTTTAAATTTGACAGATATGGATTAAAGTTCAGGGGTCGAAAATAGATAATCTCGTAGGAGTGCCGAGTGCCCTAATATGACTGTAAACTAACCATAATTACCACACAAAAATTCGGCAAATTTAGTAAATTTAGCATACAAACTAATCGGTTTCAGTAACAAATTTTTACACATCAATTTTCTAAAAGATAAATTACACGATTTATTGCACAAAACTAAAGTTACCGATCAAAGTTTGGTCATCTTTGGGCGCCGCAGCAGAAGCTCCATCTGCAAGGCGCTTCCGCTTGGGAAGCTTCTGACGTGGCTCCTCGTAATCGTCAAACGAGTCCTCCCGCTCCTCCTCATTAGGGCTCCGATCCTCACCAATCTGAGCCCTAGACCTCACCTGCAGAAGCAGAAACAGAGAAATCAACAAAAATTGAAGGATGAACTGAAGATTAGGGTTGATCAGAGTGATCATTTGAAGCTCACCGCGCGACGAATCGCTGGTTCCGAGGCTACTGCGCTGTCCTCCATGAGAGCATAAAACGAGCTATATATAAGCAAATATATGTGTGTATGTATGTATAGAGAGAGAGTGTTTGTGTTACTGGTTGGTGGGGAAACTTTTGCCCTAACTGAGGGAGAAATATAACAGAAGAAAAGAGTCCCGCCAAGGAGTGGGGAATGATTTTGGGGGAAAATTATTTGGAGTGAATTTGATTACTCGAACCGTCAAACATGCATTTATTGAGCCCGGTAGCGTACACAACAAACCGGGGAACTTTCTCGGTTAAATTACACTTTGACCCATGAGATTTCTAATATTTGTTCGATACGGTCACTTGGCATTCGAGTAATTTTCCGGTAGAATGGGCATAGATCTTTGCGGATCCGAGGCGGGGATGAGACTAGAGTTGGAATTCAAGGAGGCTAGGCACATCCGGTTGGTAGCTTTCATGCTGGCGTTTGGAGTTTGCGAAATAAAATTATGCATGGAGGGGATAGAACTTCAGTGGAAGTCTTCTTGAAGGAATTAAATGCGGCTATCAAGCTTAGGACTAATGTTGAACTAATTAAGAAGCAGCGTTCTGACCATAGAAAAGCAATAACATGTGAGCTTCATAGGGCAGCGCCGATCTCAATCTCATGTGATGTGGCAGTTAGGGGTGAATTTTCTATGGCAGCAATAGTGGCGATGAACGTTTTCATGAAAGTGGTCGTTGCGTGCTTTGAAAGAATTGAGGATGTGGATGTTTTTCATGGTGAGCTAATGGTGGGTGAAGCTTGCAGCAGAAATGGCAAACAAAAATCAATGGCAGGACTTCGAAAGTTTGTCCAATTAGGAGCAGGTTGTTCAGACTATTAAAGATCTGATCGAGTACGGATAGTGGAGATGGACATAAATAATTTTGGAGTGCTTGGCTTTACTGCAAAAAGCATCAACTTGGACAATTAAATAGATCAACAGAGTGAATAACTCTTGCGCTTATAGTGTAGCCCCAGTGGGCAGCTTCCGTCCAATGGGTTGGAGGCATTCTATACGCTTATATTATGCTTCTATAGTGGTGGTTGATCAATAGGCTGGATCCACCCGTGCAATTCTGGGAGAATTTTCCCATGTGTATTATTGATAGGATCGCACTAGTTTGATATTTTGGCTTGCATTTTATTCTATTTTGAGTATTTTCATGCTTTGAAGTTAAGTTGTTTTGTTGGGTTGCTATGCACTGGATGTTGATACCCAAGTGGTGGTTGGTCAACAGGCTGGGTCCACCCGCGCAATTCCGGGAGGATTTTCCCACGTGTACTATTGATGAGATCATACTAGTTTGATAGCGTTTGGTTCTATTCTGAGTGTTTTCTATGTACTGGATGTCGATACCCAGGTTTGGCCTTTCTATAAATCTGATGATTATAAATTAATAAATAAAAAGCAAAAGCTATCACCTGTTCACCAGCCTTGACAGGAACTGGACTTCGTAAAGAGAATAGAAGGTCCCTCGAAAAAAGACCTGCTCCTTTAATCTCCCATGCATATTCTTCTGTGGTAATATTAGGACTGTGGTTGATCTGAAAAAAAAAATTAAAGAAAATCAGGGTTTGAAAATTTACAATTCCAACACAAGGGACGTGCATGCGCATGTCAGAAAACTGGACTTCCAATTAAGGCCTGTGAAGCCAGATTGACAGTTTCCATGTCACAAATTAGCCTTTTAACTAACCATTCATCACTTGAGCAGAAACAAAGAACTTATGCGAATGCCTCTTCATTTTTATGATGGCAAAGATTTAAATAATCCACCTTGTGGATATGTACCTTATATAAAACTTGGTCTCTTCTTCTGTTCAAGATGACCATTATTACGTTAAGCTGCTTGATGAAACCAAACACCAAATCTAGTGGGGAAGGATGAGAGGTTTAGTTAAAAAACTGCTTGATGAAATCAAAACGATGGCCCAGAAGTTTAGTAAACATGACGCGGAGAAAAATATAATCCAGAGATCCAAGAGCTTTTGGATTTTGCTTACAAATTTTAAACCTGGAATAAACAACAATCTTCCCATTACCGTGTGCCTATATTTGGGAAATTGTGGAAGCAATAAAATTGGAGGTCTCGTAGCGCAAGATGATTACTACCATCCCTTGTTTCAGTATGTTAATATTAAATGTAAAGATAAGCTCTTAAGTAGATAGAGCAATTCATCCTTATATACAGTCAAAATCTGTCAAGTAAAAATTACATGAAGACAACAATACAATTTCTTTTCTTTTGTTAACTAGTAACCATAACAAAGGGAGGGGATAAGTGAACTTGGGAGCAAATGTAACTGGGTCATCTAGATCTCTATTTCACACTAATCTAAGGTTAACGACAATATACAACGTACATATATACCCTATTCTACTTATGTGTGGACATAACTTAGAGAGGCATGTTAACTTTGAATCAAAATTAGGTTGTATTTGGATTCAGGACTTTGAGATCATAGAATACGATGAAGGGAATATCCATATACAGTACTTAAGTGGCCCAAGTACCAGACACAATATATTTGAACTCAAATCACTTGCAAACAGAATACCAACAAAATACAGAAAAAATATCAGAAACCACTTGTTATTCAAATTTTACCAAGAACAAATATAAATTGAAGCCGTTGCCAGAAGCAAACAATGAAAGAAAGAGCAACACTTTGCAACAATGTGTGAGAGCTTTTTTCACAGGACATGAAGGTAGCTTCCTTAAAGTTATACTTACCAATCATACAAAATGTATAGCTGCCTTTGCCATATCTGGAAGATAACACAAAGTACTTACCACCAATTTTAAAATAATTTAATTGGTCTAAGATCAAGGAGAATAGATAAAATTTCCAGTCTTTAATATTTTATTCCGCCCTCCCTCCTTCCCCTTGTTAAAACCTCAGTGATAATGTCACAACTACTAACACCAGATGACTTTCCTTCGACCTATTTATTTCACACAAATAAACATATATGTGTCATCCAATTCCTCACAGGATACATAACAACAATTCCAAAGCCTGAGGAGAGACCATAGCAACAATATTATAAAATAAAGAATAATGATATGCATACAAACTACTTATGCAAAAAAGCTATACAAACTTGGATTATGTAGTATATAATTAACCACAATTAACCATATCATCCTATTTTTAAGGAAGAGAGATAGTATATAGTAATGTGGTCAATGGTTTTGTACAAGTAGTTTGAATGCAAATCATTACTCAAAAATAAAATAAAGTAGATTAAGCTCCGATTAATATGCAAATTACTTAAATAATGACTCTAGGGATAGTTTTGGGTTGGCTGTTCAAACATTGACCCGGGTTTTCTTTAGCAGTCATGCGCATTTAAAAAGTATCAAATGGGAATCATTAAATTAGGCTGACCCCAACTTTAATTTAATTATCCATAGTATCAAAGTGGGACTTTTCATTTTGCTGTGACAACTTTGATGACAAATACACACTCCAGATGATTTCAAGTTTGATTTTTTTAGTTAAAGTAACTTTTTTTCCAAGTCAAATCAATGGTATATATATATATATATTATTGCTCATTTTCATGCCAAAACATAAGTTTTCAAAAGCTTTACATTCAAGCATATTTAGCACCCTTTATTTCTAAAAGATTGGGTCATGGCCATTACAAAGGTACTAGGATCTGGCGTAAGCCCATTTGTGAACAGGGTCCAAATTGCCCTTAACTTAAAAAAAGTCGATTACGAGTTTTTACAAGAAACACCCGGTTCAAAAAGCGAGCTTCTTCTTAAATCTAATCCTGTTCACAAGAAAATACCGGTTCTTATCCATGACGAGAAGCCTATATGTGAGTCCCTCGTCATTGTT
>MKEJ01097530.1:0-14915 GCA_001753735.1 Embelia ribes | reverse complement strand
CATTTGAGCCTATCGCTTTTGATTGTATATTGTAAACAGGCTGTTTACATTATGACTCAGTTATGTACCTATTATATTTTTATTTCATGGCAGCAGTTGGATATATTTTTGTTGTTGTGGATGACTGTAGATATGAGTAGATAAACTATTGACGAGCATGCAATGATTTTATATTTATGTTGGTTATTGATATTGTTATTGTTAAGATACTTTGATTCTTTTATGTTCACATCCCTGTGGTATTGGATTATGGGGCTCAACCTTGGGATCTCGGATTTCGGGACGTGACACCCGTATTATTTTTCTCCTTTTTGGTATATTGTATATGAACTATCTTTATAGACATCAAGTTTAGAGATGATCATATGTAGCCACGGACTCGAAGATAGCAATTTTTTTTTTTTTGTAGTTGTAGTCTCACTGTACATGTATATTTTGTCGTTTCGAGACTATAGACTGATTGGATATGTACATTTATTTTGTCATGTATGTAACTTGAGACTTTCGTTTATATAGTGTAGGCACTAACATTTCTTCTTCTTTCTTTTGTGTAGTATTGGCGCTGACTTTTCTACTTTTTCTTTCTGTTGCGTATATATGTAAATTAACAATGGACTATAGTTACTTTTAAATGTTGTAGTTATTATTAAATTTGTTGCATATATCCAAACCTTATTGTATATTGTGCTCGCGAGAATATAGATAAATATTTGTATCTATTTTTATATTCACTTATTATTGATTTCGGTTCCTTTATTCTTTTTGTTAAAAAATCTTATGACCCTGGATTTTTAAGGAAAAATTCGGGGAGTGACAATCTAATTCACCCTTCGTCCTACCATGTTAGGAACCATCAATCCTTCGATATCATAGTTTGATATTCGTAACATAGTATTTTTATTTTTATTTTTGGGGTAGGTTCTGGATAATCTTCCTGTCAAAAAATGCAATCAAGTAAAGAGATAAAAATAAATATTTTTGTAACACTCCACAACCTTCATCAACCCCCATTAAAAATAGATTACAATTCATCTGATCAACATTTTCTTTCTATGAAATTGATAAAACAGCTATTATTTTGAACTTTAGAAAGTGAATATGAAACGTATAAAAAGTCTAAACAAGAAAGAGGCGACATCTCTTTTGAAATAAACATCTTGAACAATATTCGTTTCTAAGTTGCTTCACAATCTAACATTTGGACTTAATTATGGAGAAGAAAAGCACATTTTGCTTCTCAATTCTCCTATATGAAAACAACTTGGTACCTGAAAGTTCAAATTTTCAAATATAAATAACTCCTAAAAGTCTGTCGCCAAAAAGCAACAGTCTTCTTGTATCGCCATCATTTTATTTTTTCTTTTTATTTTTGTGCTTCCACTTTTCTTTGTAGTAAAGCATACGACATTAGTAATAATAAAAAGCACAAGGTTTCAAAGTAACTGTCTGCCATCTTTGAATTACCAAGCGCTTAGGTGTTTGTAAAATTTCTGAACATTATTGTTTATGCGTTAATATTTATTTTTTACGAAGTAAAAAATGAGGAGGAAGAAGAAGAAGAAGAGCAGGAGAAGGTGGAAGGGGAGGAGGAGAAGAGATGAAAGAGATACTTATTAACTTATGAAGAAGCTAAACAAGCCTCCCAAAAGAGCCTACTCTTTTCCCTTTCATCTATAAACTCAACTACTGATTCAAAACGAACCCTTGATTTGTTTTCAGAATTACTCATCACTTCATCTTCGTCGTCATCATCATCCTCTTCTCCAACATTTTGATTGTGAGGAAACACTTTGTGATCCTCATCATAATAATTGATTAAGTCATCCACATCGCCAAGCTTGAAAACTACAAAATCGCAACAAGACTCTGCATCATCCGCTTCCGGTTCCATAATCTTCATCATTGAATCCGAGTTCATTTCGGAATCCCCCATGGCCTCAAATAACATGAAGGAGGACAAATCAATCACATTGTTTTCAGCCTTATTAATCTCCTTCATAAGGGATGACACCCCACAATTCTCCATTATTAGGAGAAGGGCCCTTCTTATTGAATTAGATCATTTACATTTTGCCTTTTGCTTGAGACTTTTGAGGTGATTATTTGTTTTTTGTTTGGATATGACATAAGAATAAGATAGTAAGAGGTTTTTGAGGACTCTTAAATACTAAAAATAAGACATATATCTACCTACATTTGTGCTAGAAGGAGACAAATTCAATGCCAAAGCTTGACTTGCTCCTCTTCTAGAATAACTTCATAGCCACAACTTGACTAGGTCCTCTTCTAGAAGGATAGAATTTCTTTTACGTAATACTTTTACATATTGTTACTATTACAGATCAATATATTGGTGATGATGAAACTATCATCGGTATCAAATGTTACGATATCGTATCAGGCCTTATCGATGAGATTATGATATTATCTTTACCCTTTTCAATTCTAGGTGAATCTAATTTTTTATTATATTAATATTGGGAATTCTCTTTGATAACATACGTTAATACGACTATTTGCCAAGTGTCATTTCAATTTATTGTCACATATACAAAATTAATTAATGAATAAATATAAAGTTAAGGGAAAATCATTAGACACAAACAAATCACTCCTATTATTGACCACATGTACACTTTTTATAAATGAAATAAAAATAAAGTAAGTAAAACGAAAAGACGCATCAATGTATATAAAAAATTGGTGAATAAAATTAAATTAAGAATGGAGATTTTATACATATATGTGTATAGAATTTTTCTGCATATTCTTATTCAGGAATTGACACATAAATAGAAAGCAATATTAACATATAAAAATTAAAATTAATAGTATGTATAAAATATGTATATTTAAAATAAAGCTAAAGGAACTAGAAATAAACGAACAATGTTTAAAAAAATAAGACACATACTCTTATGGAGACTTATATATAAAGTAAAAATTTCTTGAATATAAAAAGTAAAGAAAATGTAACAAATACTGAGAGAATAACCGATGCATCGCAACTGAATAGTATCAATGTTAATATTAAACCAATAATTCTAATATATTTTCATATTTAATTAAATAAATAAAACACAAATTAAAATCATCTGAAGAGGAAAAAGAGATTCGCATGGCACACTCTACAAGCTAGTCAAAATAACTTTTGAAAAATCGTAATGCATTTGGGCTCTATAATTTTAAATAAAAGATTTTCCAATTCCCGAAATACTACCCCAGTATCTCTTCGCACACTAGTTGACACTGAAAACTATTGAAAACTCGTAATTCCTCCAACAATTTTTGTTTATTAATTTTGTGCAGTTGGGCATCTTTTTTATATTAGTCTGAAAGTATGAACATACTTATAATCTGGTCTAAATAAACTGCCAGCTATAATGGTCAAACAATATTATTTATAGTATTATCTGTCACATTTAACTTTTGGTGTACTTAGCCATTACAGAGATTTGGTATTGTATATATAATCTAAATTACGATAAAAGTATGGGAAGGAAAATTTATTTGTTTACAAGTTTCAAGCTGTTTGTATGTGAGTTTGAACATGTCAAAAGTTTCACCAATTCTAACAATATTATAAAGAAAATTAATTACGACCTTCAATTACTAGCACATTATTTTTTTATCCGCTGCTCCATGAGGAAAAGGACAATTTCCCAAGCCTATATTTGTCAATAATATATGTGTATATATACAAATCGTTAAGTAAACGACTTTGTCTTGGATGTCCTTTTTTCCCACAAGGTATACTAATTTTTGTTAAAAATTGCAATTTTTCATTATTTATTTATTTATTTATTTATTATTATTATTATTTTATTTTTTATGAAATAATGTGGGAGTTGTGCACTAATATAAAAGTAAGGTCACTTGACACGATTGAGTGAGAGTCAATTCCACACCCAAAAAGGATTAAGAGTTTATATATATAAGTATATAGAATTTTTTTTATATGCTGCCGTGAAAAATACGACACATAGGATTTTTGTAAACCACTCATTAAAAGATTGTGTCATGCTCCGAATTCCGGGAACCCGGGTATGCGACCTAGTAGTAACAAAAGAAATAAAAGAAGAAGAAATAATAGTAACGATAACCAAAGAAAACAAAAGAAAATTCTACGCCAATCTTGCCACGATAACAAACCAAAAAAGTTTGATTATATATACTACAAATATGATAGCTACAACAGTTCACATCCAGCATATACATAAGTAACTAAAAGAAAATGATGTGAGTACGTATACACAATCAAGCTAAGTGCCAATAACAAAAAGTATACATATTGAGGTCCAAGTACATGTAACAACCACCCCTGCAGTGGCCTCTACAATATATAACAAAAATACTATCGCTCTTCGATAGCATAAACCAAGCCCATCTACCATAATCTGCATGATCCTTTGTCCATGTACAATTGATATCCAAAATGTACGAGAAAGAAATAATAATACGGTTAGATTTCTAATAAAACTCTAAACATGAGTTTAAGTGTTCTATGACATGTATGCATATGCTATGCTATGCTATGCATTTATGCCTCATAATATCCATTTCCAATTTACAAAAACTACTTCCCAAAAAACAACCAATGGTTCCAATTTCCGAAAACCCATAAGTTCAAATTCTACATTTCCAATTTCCACATTTCCATAATCAAATGCTCATTTTGAGCCCTTATTTAAGTTTCTCATTTCCAAAATCTCATTAGCTCATTTCGAGCCGAAAAATATAACCCAATCAAAGAATTGACAAAGTTAGGACTAGTATCTTTGCTTCAGCTCTTTTCTAGGACTATCATGCCCTTTATATATATTATGAAACAAAACGAGCGGCACACGTACCTCGATTCACAATGTCACACCCCGAATTCCGGAAAACCCAGAGGGTGAATTTTTTCCCTTTTTTCAAAAAAAGAAAAGAAATATATATAGTTTTAAAAAAAATGAAAAAACTGAAAAAAACACACTAATCATCAATCTCACCAATAACATGGTCTACAACACAACAATATCGGAGTATGCATAAATGAAATGTATACTATAGCCTGCATATGGCCTTTATATTGAATCAGATAAAGATTTAGCATGCATGCAATTTCTATATCAACACAAAGTAAACACCATATTTACTATATACAATAGCGAAATATTTTAAATATACAACATATTATACAACGTTCTAGCTTGAATAAAATTTGCCATTGAAGGCTACAATAGAGTATAATATGTCAAAAGTACAACTAAGCCTTAAAAAATACAGCATAAGAATGAGGCTATAAAATAACGTCAAAATAAAATCCGCAACTACAACATAGTGCTGCCATATCTACAATATCGTACTCCCAGCTCAATGAGGGCTCTTGTCAACGTCTGGACCTATATCAAGATTTTTGGGAAAAATTATACGAGTTAGCATTCTAAATATCAGGATAAATGTGTTGATATGCGGTTCCTTAAATGTAATGAATGCATCAAGTAAGGAATGAATGTGATGCAATGTCTGCCAAACATACGCACACCGACAACCCTCGCCAACACACGCAACATGTCTCAAATAAAAGATTGAGAATACTGCCTATTTCATTTTCAAACATTGTTATGAATCGTCGCTCGTATGGTAATGCCTAATCATAACCTTCTTTGATCCGTCAGCCTTATGGTAATGCCTAATCAAAAGTAAAATTCCCGCACAAGTTTTCCGACTTTCACAGTAAGACGCTAGGCCTTCTCTTTAAGCACTTGTCCTGAAAAGAAATAGAAAGACTTAATTTCCATGATATGTAATGCAAATATTCAAGTTCAACAACGCATTATAAATGCGCGCTTTTCTTTTAATTCAAACACGTATAAGAGGCATCGCCTTATCCACGCCACCGCATTTTCCATACCATCGCATTTTTAAAATCGTATTTCTCATCTTATTATAAAATCCAGCTACTTTCCAAAAATACATTTTCCAAATTCACTTGATAATGATACTACGCTACATAATATTATGTAATGCAGCAATATGAGTCATATTCAATTCTAAACGCATGCTTATCATTTCAATGCATTAATAATAACCACATTATAATACATAAACAACTAGAACATATAAACATACATATTACAAATAAGGGAGAACACATAAACTCGCAAATCTATTATTATTTCAGAGACTACTCATACCTAAAATAAAGCTAGATATTGTCCAAAACTTTCCTACGCAAAAACCCCAATTCTTGCCTCACACCTATATATGAAAATTATCTACACACTATAAGAATCGAAAAAATAAAATTAATTTTTCATGTATGAATTGGCACGAAAATCGAGAAATTATAAACTAGCAAGACGAGACTCGTGAATTACCTCAAAATGTTCTTTACACTTTGATGATCACGATTTTAGCCTTGGTTTTCAGATGAGGATTTGGTAAGTAGATGATAAGGTCCTTCTTCTTCCCTAATTCTGTGGCTTTCACTTTCTCTCTCTCTCTATTTTCTATTTTGGAAACAAATATAGACGATGAATAGTGAAATTTCCACACTATTTGAAGTCTGATATAAATCAGTTGGATCAATCCAACTTCATCTGGATCAAGTGGATCTACTGGAAATTTTTGACTGGGACAAAAACTTCCAAAAACATCCCAAATCACTTTTAGACATTAATAGAAGTGTCCAACGACTTTCAAAAACATGTTTGAGTGCTTAAACCTCATTTTATGCGTCTTAACACATATACCAATAAATTGCGACCGCAACTCCGTTTTTATACTAACCGATGCTATAATCAAGCCACACGACTATGCCCAATGCCCTACACATATACATATATTCCTCGTACAATACTTAATAGTAATAATAAAATTCAATGCTAAATAGTATTATTAAAACAAAAAAATATAGCCAAATTTTCAAGACGTTACATACAGGTTCGACTCAGAGCTGTTAGGTTTATCATAAAATCTTTATTTTTAGTGGTTAAAATTTGACCTAGTCACGAAAAGAAATAGAAAAGACTCAATTCGACTCCAGAATGTATATTTTCCCTCTGAAAATAATGCAACATGCATGTAATTCATGTATGTAGGGCATGTTTGAATAATGTCAAATATGAGAATGATAACATGATAATTCATAACGATAACATATATAATGCGAAATAAATAAATTTGCTATAGTGTGGGCCGTCCTTTTTTAAATCCGAATAATGCGAATATGAAATATGCGTATAGTATTCTTCTAATATATGTATTAAACTATAATATTCATCCACATAGCTAATTCCGATACCAAAAATCCAAAACTGAAATTTAGTCATGACATACATAAACATGTAAACACGAATGCTCAATTTTATAGTATTGCTATTTATCTACTGTATTTGAATAGTCCAGAAATGAAGTCCCAAAGACTTCCCGAGAAAACCCCCAATTCCACCCTGAATGAAACTCCCGAAATGATCTAGGTATATTACTTGGATTGCATCGAACCTAGACAAAAGAATAATTTTAACAAGATAAGAAATAAGATTTATGAAGTCATTTCTATGTGCAATCATGGCACGAAAACCAAGGAACATCAAACGAAAAAGATGAAAGATGAGGCTTATTTCAATTCATAGGCCTCGTACCAAGGAACCCAAATATCCATTTTTTACAGAAAACTGACCAATCTATCTAGACAAAACAAGCCCAAATTTTGAAGAAAAACCACTCCCTCTCTCACTTATTTCGTAGTGTTGAAGAAATAAATGAATTGGGAAAGTATAAGTCAACACAGTTTAATTCCAGAATTTGACTAGTTGGATCGATCCAACAATGGTTAGATCAATCAGTTGGCCATTTTGAATCGATCCAACAACAGTTGGTCGATTGGAGCCACTGGAATCCGATTTCCACTCGAGCCCGTAAAATTTAATGAAAACTTCCAAAAATGCTCGTAATCATTCATAAGTATCTCTAGAAGCGTTTTCCCACCTTTAGAAAAATGTTTGAATCATCGAAACTCAATATAAGCAACATTATGGGTTTATCGCCAAACTCCGACACAAACATCTACTTCGGATAATTCCTCACCCTGAAATCAATTTTCTGCATATGTCACTATTGTCAATAATAATCCACTACATTCAGGTCATCCAATATATAATAAAAATCCCATAATCTTATAATAATATTATAATAAAGCGAAAAATTTATTTGACATTTCCGGGATGTTTCATCCTCCCCATGTTAGGAAATTTCGTCCCCAAAATTTGCATACACCCAGAAAAATAAAAATGAACTAGAAATTTGAAAGAGCTCTAGGTACTTTGTCAACATATTCACTTCGTATTCCCATGTTATATCCTCTATAGATCCACTTTTTCAAAGAACCTTTACAAACAGAATAGTGTATCACCTCATCATCTGTTCCTTTATATCTAAGATTTGAATAGGCTAAAATTCGTATGATATATCTTCCTCGATGTATAAATCATCAAAATTGATGACATGAGAGGTATCTCAGCTATATTTTTTAAGCATGGAAACATGAAATACCAGTTGAACACTAGAAAGTTGAGGTGGTAAGGCCAATCGATATGCCATATCGTCCACTTTCCCGAGAATGGGAAATGGAGTGACAAAATGAGGAGAAGGTTTTCTTTTCTTTCCAAATCGCATTATGCCCTTCTTTGAGGAAACTTTCAAGAGTTTTTATTCGCCCATATTGAACTCCAAAGAATGTCGATGATGATCCACATAAGACTTATGACAATTTCTTGTTATTTCTAAACGTTGCTTGATAACTGGACGTTCTTAGTCATTTGCGATACAAATTTTGGACTAAGTAAAGTACGATCTCCAACTTCTACCCAACAGACTGACGATCAATATGGCCTACTATATAAAGCCTCAAATGGAGCCATTTCTATGTTCAAGTGATAACTTTTGTTGTACATGAATTCAAAAAGGCTTGTGTATTCTTCCCAACATCCTCTGAAGTCGAGAATACAAGCCCTAAGTATATCTTCTGAAGTTTGAGGAAACTGCTCAGATTGGCCATCTGTTTGTAGATGAAAAGCCGTACTGAGAGAAAATTTTGTCTTCAAAGTTGCTTAGAGACTCTACCAAAACCTCAAAACGAAATGGAAATAGTGATCCAAAACAATAGAAGTAGGGGGGCCGTATAACTGAATGATCTCATCAGTATACTTTCTACAAAGTTTTTCAACTGACGTAAGGATGGGAAGAAAATGCAATAACTTCATCATCGGATCTATAATTATGTAGATAACATCGCAACCCCATCTCAATCTTAGTAATCCTACCACGAAATCCATAGTAACATGTTCTCATTTCTACTCAGGAATGGGCAACTGCTGAAGTAAACCCTATGAATGTTTATGTTATGCTTTAACCTGTTGGCACATCAAGCATCGAAAAATGAACTCCGTTATATCCCTTTTCATTCCAAGCCACCAAAATGTTAAAAAATATCATGAAATATTTTGGTGTCTCCCGGGTGAACCGCCAATTAAGAATGATGAGATTCTCGAAAAACCCTATCCCGAATAGATAAAGGAACGAATATAAGACTTTGAAAACAAAATTTGCCATCGTCGGAAATGGTCAATCGATCAAGACCATGATCACTGAGAATTCATAACTTACATGCATCGGATTCTTCATCAATCTTTTGTACCTTGAGAATGCAAAAGATCAAAGTAGGTTGTACTTCGATCTTAAATAATTTCTCCCAACCTTCCGCCTCGACACAATCCAAACCAAACTCGTTGAGAACCTAAAGTATTTCCCACTCATTCTTGTAAGACAAGCAAGAGTGCAACAAGTCTTACGACTCAATCCATCAACAACCACGTTCGCCTTCTCTGGATGATACTATAGATCAAAGTTATATTGATTCATGTACTCCATCTACATCCGTTGTCTTGTGTTTAAGTCAATTGAGTAAACACATATTTGAGGGACTTGTAATTCAAAAAGACTTCGAACCTTTCTTTGTACAGATAATGTCGCCAACATTTTAAGGAAAATATTGTGGCTCCAAGTTCCAGGTCATGAGTTGGATAGTTCCATTCATGAATCTTTAGTTTCCTAGATGCATAAGCAACCACCTTCCCAATTTGCATAAGGATGAAACCGAAATCCTCTTTTGAAGTGTCACAATACACCATATATCCAACGCCCCGTTTTGGAACGATAAGAATCAAAGCCGAGGTTAGTAATGATTTCAATCAAAGGAATGACTCATTGTATTTTGAATCCCATTCAAAATTTATCCCTTTGCAAGTGAGCTGAGTAAACGGAACCGTCAAATGTGAAAATTTCTTAACGAACCTACAATAGTAGCCTATAAAGCCCAAGAAACTCCGAATCTAAAAAATGGATTTAGCTCATTCCCAACCGATAACGGCCTTGAATTTTGTAGGGTCCACCAACACCCCATATTCCAAAATGAATTGACCAAGCAAACGAACCTTTGATAAGCAGAATTCCTATTTAGAGGACTTAGCATGAAGCCGATATTCTCCCAGTGTAGAATGAACAATGCCAAGGTGCTCGCAATGTGCCTTCTTCGAAGGTGAATGAACAATAATATTGTCGATAAACACCATACCTAACCGATCAAGATAGGGTTGGAAGACTCGATTCATCAAGTCCATAAAAGCTGCATGAGCATTATTAAGTCCGAAATGCATAATGAGAAACTTGAAATGTCCATACCTAGTTCGAAAGGTAGTTTTTGGATTGTCCTCCTTTTGGACCCCATAATTGATGATATCTAGTACGTAAGTCGACCTTCAAATAGAACTTCGGGCCCCAAAGTTGATCAAAAATATCATTAATGCGCGGCAGTAGATACTTATTCTTTATAGTAGCCCAATTCAACTTTCAGTTGTTAATACACATTCACAATGACCCATCTTTCTTTGCTACGAACAGTGCATGAGCGCCCCATAGTGAAGAATTCCACATAATAAATCCTTTCAGCTCTAAATCATCCAACTGTACCCTTACTTCCTCCAATTTCGCCGGATAAAAACGATAAAGCGTGCTTGATATTGGTCGAGTACCAGGTATAATATCAATAGTAAACCCCACCTCCTGTACATACAAAAGTCTACTAAGATCTTCTAGAAATACATCGGGAAAGTCCCGAACAATAGGGGGAAACTCCACCCATGAAGATACTTCCTCCGAAAGATTAAGACTAGCCAACATATCCAATAGACTAGTTCGGAAACATCGAGAATGAGGAAAAAGAGAAGGATTCTTCCCTTGATAAATAACAGAAATTTCATCTGAGATTTTCATCAAAAGCCTTCTCCATTCACTTTCGAATACAACATAGAAATGAGCTAGCTAGTCTATACCAACAATAACTTAAAAATTAAGCATGTCAAAGGTAATGAAATTATATACGAATATATGATCTACTATAAGCAATTCACAGTCCCTACAAATGTTGTCCATGTAAATAATATCCCTACTCGGGGTATCAATATAAATCAACTTATGTAACCAAGAAATGTGCAAATCTAACATACGAACAAAATGTGATGCAATAAATGAACCAATATCAAATAAAACATATTTCCATATAGGTAGAAAAGGTAATGTACCTCAAACAACAAAAGGCTCGACTACCTCCGGTGTCTGAGGAATATCATACATATGGGTCTGTAAAGTCTGACCCTAATGGAATCCTTCTCGAGGACCACTCTCCTAAAATCTACCCCGTGAAGACCTCGTACCCTGAAGACCACCTCGAGATGACCCAACACCATGATATAAAGCAGAAGATGGTGTCGTAGAGGATTGTCGAGGTGCTACCATCGAAAGAGCAGATTGAATAGGTCCGCGAGATCTGCCAAGAACCTCAAAGTTCTTTGGACAATAAGAACGTAAATGGCCCTTATTGTCATAATTGTGACAAAAATCCTAAGGGTAAACAACCTGAATATGCCCTTTCGTGCCACAAAGCTGACACGTCTGAGGTAATGAACAATCTTGAGATATGTGACTTGGTTGGCTACAAGAATAACACTTTGGGCCCTAAACTACTAACCCAAAAGGTGCTGACCTATTGAAGAAGGTCGACCTCGAGAAGATGAAGTAAAGACCCTCCGAGACCTTTTCCTATCACTACTACTACCAACGTTTGAACCACTACCATGGTTGCCACCACCAACATGGTCACCCCCGATTGGGTGAACGCATTATAGAATCTCGAACTATTGAACCAGGTGATTGTCCTAAAGGCTTCGAAGGATAAGTACTCTCGATATGTTGCTTAGCGAGTATGCCATCTTCAATTTTCATAGTGAACTTACACAACTTTTATAAGACTTATGTAAGCTCGAAGCCACCGGAATATGAATAGATGAGCAAAAACCCTTCTCGAACTGTCGACATTGAAGCTTTTCGGTAGCAACAAATTCTAGTGCCTAGCTAGAAAAACTTGTAAATGCCCGCTGATATTGTTGAACTATCATACCCTTCTATACCAGGTTCGTGAACTCCTAGTGTTTTCTTTCTTATTGTATATTAGGAAAGAATTCTTCAAAAAAGACTTCTCTAAATGCCACCCAAGTAATATCCTCTGGTCTTTGAAGTTCTTCCTGGCCTTTCTACTACTCTCTAGCTTTACCCCGCAGATAGAATGGTGTTGTGGCTATCCTAAGGTCATCATCCATCATATACAATGATTTAAAGATTCTCCCAACCCCCGTTAACCATTGTTTAATATCAATAACCTCTGCATCCCCCTTGAATCTAGGTGGATCCATCATACGAAAATGCTTCTGAGCCACCAAAGCTTGCGTATCATCACTTCTTCTAGCACCTCTTTCCAAATGGTTAAAGGATGTGTTCATGGCCTTGAACATATTAGAGGACTCCGCGAAGGGAAATTCTCCCACATTCTCAACTTCCGCATATGGTCGAGCATTTGGTGGATTAAGAAGTTGAGGTTCGGGAACCTCTTCTTTACTATCCTTCTCATTCTCCGTGACAATGTCTTCTAATGGTGGAATAGTTTTTGCTTCTCTCATCTCGTTCATGTGCGAACGTGTTGCAATTCCTCTTCAATACGTTCTCCCACTCAACCTCCTCTTCCTCGAGTTCCTTGCCTATATCTCTGACATCTACCACCTCTACCACATGCCATTTCTTACTTTACATCACAAAAAAATAATAATAAAATCACTAGCTAAATGATAACTTGATAGTAAGTAAGTACACATTTCACTCTCGTCCTGATCATATTTCCTACCTGCAAGCCACCTAGGTTTACGTAACCCAATTAGTTCTGATATCAACTTGTCATGCCCCAAATTCCAAGAACCTGGGGATACTACCTAGTACTAACAAAAGAAATAAAAGAAGAAGAAATAATAGTAACGATAACCAAAGAAACTAAAAGAAAATGCTACGTCAATTTTTCCATGATAACATATTAACAAAGCTTGATTACATGTACTACAAATCTGATAGCTACAACAGTTCACATTCAGTATATACATAAGTAATTAAAAGAAAATCTTGCACATATGCATATGCGACCAAGCTAAATGCTTATAACAAAAAATAACAAAAAGCATACATATTGAGGTCCAAGTACCTATAGTGGCCTCTGCAATATATAACAAAAATACTATTACTCTCTAATAGCCTAAGCCCACCTGTCATAATCCACATGATCCTATGTCCCTATACAATTGATATCCAAAATGTATGAAATAATAATAATAATAGTAATAATAATAATAATAATAATAATAATAATAATAATAATAATAATAATAATAATAATAATAATACAGTCAGATTTCTAGTAAAGCTCTAAACATGATTTAAGTACTTTATGAAATGTATGTATATGCTATGCTATGCATTTATGCCTCGTAATACCCATTTCCAATTAACAAAAGCTACTTCCTAAAAAACTAAACTAATGGTTCTAATTTTCGAAAACCCATATGGTCAAATTCTAAATGTCTAATTTCCACATTTCCATAATCAAATGCTCATTACGAGCCCTTATTTGAATTTCTCTTTTACAAAATCTCATTTGCTCATTCCGAGCCCTTATTTAAGTTTCTCATTTCCAAAATCTAATTGGCTCATTCCGAGTTTAAAAATGTATTCCAATCAAAGAATTGATAAAGTTGGGAGTAACATCTTTGTTTTGGCTCCCCACCAGGACTACTGCACCCTTTATATACCTTATGAAATAGCATGAACAATAAGCATATTTCGATTCATAGGTTCAACTTAAAGATGTCAGGTTGCTCATAAAATTCTTATTTTTAGTTGTTAAAATTTGACCTAATCATGAAAAGAAATAGAAAAGAATCAATTCAACTCCCGAATACCAATGCCTTTTCTATCCGAAAATTCCCATTTTTCTTTCAAATACAATGCAACATGTATGTAATTCATGTATGTGTGTCATGTTCGAATATTGTCAAATGTAAGCATGGCAACATGATAATTCATAACAATGACATATATTATGCAAAATAAATGAACATGATCCAATGTAGGCCTTTCCTTTTTAAATCTAATTAATGCTAATATGAAATAAATATGTAGAATTCTTCTAATATATGTTTTAAAACTTCATATCAATCCATATTACCTATTCTATACCATAAACCCAAAATAGAAATTTAGATATGATATACATAAACACTAGACATAAATGCTCAAATTTATATTATTACTATTTATCCTCCGTACCTTAATAGCCTAGAAATAAAGTCCCGAAGACTTCCTGAAAAAGCCTCCAATTCCACCCTGAATCAACCTCCCGAAACGATCTAGGTATGTTACTCGGATTGCTTCGAACCTAGGTAAGAAAATAATCCTAACAAAATATGAAACGAAATTTATGAAGTTATTTCTATGTG
>MKEJ01097520.1:0-10098 GCA_001753735.1 Embelia ribes | reverse complement strand
AAGCTATTTTATTCTAGAAAATTTTGGGCTCTTACATGGTTACTATTCTATGTTCTTTTCTTCCAATTTACATCCTCGGGTTTATGGGGAATCGGGGCATGACAAAGAGTCTTCGTATTTTGAATCCTAATTGAATTTTACCCCCTTGCGAGTCAATCGAGTCATTGGAGTCGCCGATCGTGAGAAATCTTAAACGAATCAACGATAGTACCCCGCAAGACCTAAGAAACTCTGAATCTTGAATACCTACTTCGGTCGCTCCCAATTGGTAACCGCTTCTATCTTTAAGGGATCAACCGAAATACCACTCTCGAAAACAACATGATCTAGAAAATGCACTTACTTCAACCAAAACTCACATTTTGGAAGCTTTGCATAAAGCCTATGTTTCCGAACAGTAGAAAGAACGACATTCAAATATTCTCAGTATGTCTCTTCTGTAGGTAAGTATATAAGGATATTGTCGATAAACACAATGACAAAATGATCAATATATGGATGAAAATTCCTATTAATCAAGTCCATAAAAGCTACAGGAGCATTAGTCAACCCGAATGACATTTCAAGAAACTTGAAATGCCCATATTGAGTACAGAAAGTCGTCTTTGGTATATCATCCTTCCGAACAAGCAATTGATGATAACTAGACTGAAGATCAATCTTCGAAAAGAATTTAGGACCCCATAATTGATTAAACAAGTCATCGATTCTCAGTAAAGGATACTTGTTCTTTATAGTCACACGGTTCAACTGTCGATAGTCTATCATATCCTCATTGTGCCTCCTTCTTAGGCACAAACAATGCTGGAATACCCCACGAAGAAGTGCTATCTTGAATGAAACCTTTCAGCGTAAGGTCATCGATCTGAATCCTCAACTCATCTAACTCAGCTAGACTTAAACAATACAATACAATAGCTATCGGCTTAGTGCCCAAAATTAAATCAATAGAAAATTTAATTTCCCAATCGGAAGGAAGACCACTCAAATCCTCGAGAAAAACATCTACAAACTCTAGCACCACAGGAATTGACTCTAACCCCAAAACTAACTTTTCATAAAGAGAAAAACTAGTAAATGTACATGCTAGACTTGTTATGCCCTGAATCCCGAGAAATCCGGGGTGCAAGTTATATGTTTCCCTTTTTGAAAATAAAAAGGTAGAAAAATTTATAGAACAAAAATCAAAATGGAAAAACATTTTCTAATGTTATCTCATCAATGCAATTAATTGCTACTGCAGGACAATATTACTAACAATCTACAACATTTCATATTAGTACGATAAAAGTAAGCTATTCTAAAACTGAAAATTGAAGGCTAGCGCCAACACCGGAAATATATATATATATACACACATCAACATCTTAAACCTGCCTATGTACAGATACAATACCATAAGCTACTTGCTTGTCAAAACGAGTAATAATGGAAGGTATACATATGTTCTTGGTCTCGTAAAAGACAAGAACATATCTATACTATCACTTCGAATACAACTTCTACAACTGCTCTATTAGAGTATACATCTACTACAATTATACATAACTGAAATGCTATAACAAAATAATAAGGTACTAATTCAAAATGCTATCTTTGCCTTATTTGCGCCTGTCCTAGTCATCAAAAAGAAAGATATATATATATATATAATATGATATCATATCATCAATGATGCTCGATCTTGCCTCTGGGCCTACAATACAAGATATAAGAAAAAAATTGTGGAAAAGTAATGGTTATGAAATCTACAAAAACATAAATGAGGGGCTAAGTAATATATGAAACATGTATGAGCATGGATATGTATAAGCATAAATGAGTAAAAATCATGAAACGAATACATAAACTACTCATGGATGCTTTGTATACCTCTTCTACATGAAACTACACTAACCCCACATGCCTACTACTTCAACACTGTTCCGGACATGTATTTACTCCTACGTAAAATTTGGCAACACTCGCCACTAAGTTCCCGTGCCCGCACTGCAATGGAAAATAAAGCCTTCATTTATCCTTCACCTGTACTGCATCGAATAAATGGAAATCCTTGCTGCATACTTTTCATTTTTCACAATAAAGCTATAGGCCTCATTGCTTCTTTTTCTATAATAGTGATATAGTGTCCTATACCATGTCATACTTCTCCATGAATGTAAATGCCATGTTTATCTACTCAGGATTTACATTTCTACTTATGATAAACAATGATAATGAACTTCGTAAAATGAATAACATGTAATTTGATAAACTGCGAGAATAACATGTAAATGATAAACTGTAACATTAATAATATGAGAAGTTTAACTACGCAAGTGAATTAGCTATGTTATGACTTCTTCCTACTTTACTCCAATAACAATCGTCATGAACGTATCAATTCATATTCCACGACGGTATCCTACAAAGTCTACAATTCAAGTTAGCATTCATACTATGACTACAGAAACATGTTCACCTAAGGGATTGTGTCAATTCCCTTTTTCTATGGTAACAAATATGAACACATATGGCAAATTCTCAAGTTTAAGTTAGAGCATATTGTCTAACGTACCTACAAACGCACTAGTAGCTCTCCCGAGGCCTTTTAAGCAAAACCCCAAATCTACCATTTTTTCACCCCTCGATTTGATCTATCAAATGAAATCAAATTGTTTAACTCCGAGACATTAAAGTGTTTAACTCATAATGATGAACAAAAATATAAAATAAAATTTCATATACAAAAGGTGCACAAAAATCGAGACAATTCAAATGAAAGGGATGAAAGAGTGACTTATATAGAAATGATCTTCTCATCACAAGGGTGGAGAAAATCCACTTTTATGCAGATCTAAGTACCGAGGTCAGATGAAATCGGAGCTTGAAGTTGTGAAAAATATGAACCCTCCCCTTTTCTCTCTACGCTTCTTTGGAAATGATATTAATGGAAATGAAGAAGACAATATTTGGTCCACGCAACTTAAGTCAGTCAAAACCCGATAGATCAATCCAACTATTCTTGGATCAATATGTCTAACTTTTTGGATCAGTCCAAGAGCATCTGAATCGATTGAAGCCACGGAAAATTTGGTTCCAAACACCTTCGGCCAAAATTTCCAAAAACACTTAGAATCACTTATAGATACTAATGAAGCTGTCAAACAACTTTTGGAATGGCATTTAACTGTCTGAAACTCAATTTACGCGACAAAATACGACTACCGATTCACTACTATAACCACACACAATGCACCACGCATATACATATTCCCTACTCATACCACGCAATATAAATTATAGTAAAACGTGTAATATTATTATTAAAACGAAAAAATTCAGTCGAATTTCCGGGATGTTACACGCATAGCATGTATTTGGTGTTAATTAAATCAATTTTAAATTAGATTTAAAATCTTTAATTAAAAATAATTCTTTATATTTCAGTCGTAGGATCTAATTTGAAATAAATTTAAATTCCAAACAAGTAGTATGTTTTTTAAATTTGCAAGCACGTGTTACATGAAAAGTCCAATTAACTCTTAATTGGAGTCCTTCTCATCTCCTTTTTAATTTGTGAGGATAAAGATTCGGATTTGCTCTTAATACAAATTTTTTTTCTTTTTAATATGTCATATATTTTTTTTTGTATAGAATTACTGTATTCTGAGAATAATATTATTATAAGTAGAGAACAATTTATTACAATTATTTTTAATTAAGAATAAATTTAAAATTGTAGTAATATGTTATTCCTTGTTAGTAATGATTAATTATTCTGAAAATACAATAATTGTGATAAATTAAAAAAATAAATTATTGTACGGTGAGAAACTTCCCTACAAGTGACTTTCTCTATCCTTGGTGCATGATTATGCAACCATTTGTCGTTTTAGCTGAGTTTTGATGCAAACTGTCGCTCACAATGTGACAATATAAAAATTCTATTTTTTAATTTTTCATAATAGTATTAATTATTCATCTTTTACTCATCAAATTGTAAATGTAGGTATGCATCACAATAAGTATGCGGGTTACAAATAGTGGCACGCATGGCATTTCAGACCAGATTAACAGTTACTCCCTCTATCAACAAATAATAGGCCCTCTTTTTTCTTTTTTGATTGCCCAAAAATAATTACCCGTTTTTATTTTCGGACAATTAAATCGTTGCAAAATCAATTTATTTATTAGCACTCTTATATTTACAAAGGACAAAAAATAAATAAAGATGAATAATGGTTTATTTGGTCATTTTTATTTTATTTAAATTTTTAAATGTTACTTTTTGACAATTTCATAAAACTGTATACTCGGTCAAATCAATTATTTGTGAACAAAAATAATATACCACAATAGTATAACATGTAGCAATTGATTGATTCAATTCCAATTCCCCAAACTTTTGGTCAAAGGCTCGATTTCCTCCTCTTAAATGACATACCTCACTGATGGTATATATCTATGCCATCAACTTGGATAGCGTCTATTAGGTAAACATTCCCATGATAGATAAATGGTATCGTCGTGGAAGTGCCTTAAATAATAATAGTAAATTATTGCAGACGAAGGAAAGGATCAAAGAAAAACCAAAATTCTTATATACCTTGACAATAAATTTTTAGTTAAAAAAAAGTTTGATAAAATAAAGCATAAATATTTAGTTTGAAATGATGATTTTGAGCTTTTCTCCCAAGTTTTAGTAGGTTATATAATTGGCACGTTTTTCTAACATATCTCCATGATCACCAAATGTGGTTCACATTTAAGGTACTTAAAAACGAAATTAAAATTTTTTTAATTTTTATATAAATATTTTGGAAGAATATAGAAAATTTGGAACCGTGCCCCGCCCGCCATCTCGGTCCACCAATGGTTGGAATCGTATTTCTCTCAACTTCTCCCATGGGATAGTTTTAATTCTTGAGACAAGCCCCCATACCACCACATTTCAACAAGTGGAATTAATTTAGAGACATTAGAACTTTCGTAACCGACTTTCTCATTAAAATTTTAAATATAATTTTCTAAAAATATATTTTCTTTATAAAATATAAATGCATCGCATCGGTCTTTTTAAAAATTCATTTCTATACTATCAAAAAATTAATATATAAAATTAATAAATTCTAAAAAAAATACTTGACTAATATATAGGTGTAGTCATTATATTTTGATGGGAAAAATATTTTTTTAATGGAAAAATTGTGAATAACATATTTTCCATGGAGAAAATTATTTTAGCATTTTTTTTAAAAAAATTCTAAAATATTGAATTTAGAAATTTCTCTTCTCATTTTTCCATTTATAAAATTAAGGGTATTGCTACACATCTCCGCAATATCTTATTTATTCCCTTTTTTTCTGATGTAGCGAAGAAAATTTTAATTCTAATAATCCATTCAATACATATAAAATCAATCGCATTTAAATATTTTTCTTATAATATCAATGAGCAAGTAAGAAAATCGAATTGTGGCAATGAAATTCCCATGTGTAAAGGACTGCCGTGAATGCCTAGAGTTGGGTGCTTCACTGAAAGTGCGAAAGTGACCCCCACAATAAAAATTAAAGTACAATTAACTAATTAGATTTGCTTCTTGATTATGTTTCTGAAAATTAATTGTAAAGATGTGAGTTATCTAACTTTATGATAAATTCAGAAATAGCTTTTAATATTAGTTTAGCCTTTGGTAAAAGTATATTAAAAAAATAATAATTGCAAAACGACAAGAGATGACGTGTATTGATAAGAGAACTAGTTTTTTTTAAGATTATTCTTGTAATTGATTGTGTAAAAAGCATAACCACTTCTTAAAGTAACCACTAAGATATTTTAATTAGAATCCCCTAACAAGCATAAGCAAACATTGAAAAGCAAATAACTTTTCTTTTACAAAACCTCGATACCTCCTTTTTCATTGGGAAGATAGTAGAAGCGCAACTTCAATCTCTCTGAGAGGAAAAAGAAAATAATGAAATAAAAATCAGGGTTGATCTAAAAATAAATGATTGAGTGCTGAAACAGTTTAAAAAATTTATGGGAGACTAAAGGTATATATAGGTAATTTTTACGTGCATTTTTTAAAATTATTAGAATTTGAAGCCCAACTTAAAATATAAGGTATCTAATGTTTTTTCTAAAAATTTTAGGATTTGAGCGCAGCCAATCTTTAGTAAGATAAATTAAAATGTGCATATGAAGTAGAAAACTAAAAACATTTGAGCTTCTCTCAAAAGTTTAAGAACTAATCTTTGTTTTCCTTGTGTTTCCCTTGTGGTTATGGTATAACATCGAAAATTTAATTGGACATCTCTCCAATCAAGTTATCTACTATTCATTAATTTATAATTTGGTCCTATAATACTAAGGCTATAAGTTTTAAATTCCAAATTGTTGGATAAAATTAAAAAATGATCCAACAATATATCACATATTTCTAACATGGCAAGTAATATAGGGGTCATCTCTCTAAACATGTCCCCATCTTTCACCAAATCTAGTGATAGCTTCATCACATTTCCATACTATCCTCCCATAGGATGGTTAACCCCTGAGACAGGCCCTATTTATAGCACCACATCACAACAAGTGGAAATAATTTGAGCCCTTAAAATTGGGTCCTTCACATAAAGTGCTAAAGTGCCTAACTTTCACCACCCTTTGCTCCCAGACAACTCTCACCCCCCTTTGTCTCATCTCCCATCTCTCTTGAAGAGAAAAAAAATTATAATTTTGAACCAATAATTATTTAGTTGGAAGTAATTGTGATTTCATTTTTACTCATGCAGTTTAGGATTGGCCTCCCAAGTTAGGTATATATGCTATTTTTTTTTTTTTTTTACATGGAAGTCCGTAGCCGAGTATGGGAGGAGTCAATCCTGAATGTCATACTAAGTGGGATTCTAGCCACTAGATTAGCCCTAATAATTTTACATACAATATTTAAACATATTTGTAGTTTCATTTTGTGCGTTAATTTTTCTTAAAAATTAGATTAATGTAATGTATCTAATCACATATATAGTTGTTTTGTTTTCATATATAATTGGCGGTATTATTGAGATTGCGTCATTCCACAGCTTTTGAAATAAAAAATAAAGAGAGGTTTTATATGCACTAATGACCTCAGTACCTAATATGCTTGGGCTTTTAGATGCATATAAGTTTTCAATGTGCATTTGAGTCTCTTGTGTGCGTGTATGGACCATTCCCTTAATGAGTAATATATTTCCAAATAACTGGTATCAAAGCTGAAAATTGGTAAGACGTTGGAGTCATGTGTGATGGCATAGATATGGGTTTGTTGTGGGAGTGGAGATGCAAATGAGCATAGCCGAACCGAATCTTAGATTGTTTAGGCTTGGGTAATTTGTTCAGTAGAGCTGTTCAAGCTCAGATTGGGCTCGTTAAGGTTTAGTTTGAGTTCAGTTCGGGCTCATTAAGTTTAGTTTGGGCTCGACTGGCTTCATATTCATAAAGCTCGGTTCGGCTCGGCTTATTAAGCTAAACAAATCAAGTCTACGTCTATAAGGCTTGGCTCATGTAGCAACTCGTTAGGCTCAACTTGTTTCAATAGTCATAAATTCTTAAATTGGGTTACCAAATACTTTAAAAAGCTCAATATTAACATAAATATATCATAATATTAGCTTCTAATAACAACTTACAAATATATATATCAAATATTCGGCCTGAATTATATGTATTTAAGTATCTAAACTTATCTTTTAAATTTGAAATTGTTTATCTTTTTGTTTTAAAATTACCAATGCGAACTTGGCTCGTTTATTTAACGAGCCATATTTTACTGTGTAGGCTCGTTTCGTTTACAAATGAATGAGTCTGAGCCGAATCTTTGATAAATCGAGCAAGAACCTGTTCATAAACGCCTCGATTTATTTGCATCACTACGTGGTAGTAATAGATGCAAGGGTGTCAAAACCATGGGCTGATGCATTATGGTTGGTGAATGGAGGATCAAAGATCATGAGGAGTTGTCCGAAGTAGTCATATGCGAGAGAAAAATTGTTGCTATCGCATGATCTCATGTTGTATTGAAGATTATATGGAGAGCGTGTCAAGAGAATAAATAATTGATTAAAGATTCATCGTGCAATAAATGATAGATTTGGAAAAAAGAAAGGACGATGAATGCAATTAGTTTAAAATCTTTCTTTATTTTCTTTTTTATTGTTTAAATTAGCTACATAAAGAATATATTATGTCTCTACCATTCAAATCAATAAAATCAATTTATTCTCTATCTATAAAATTTATCATGTCGGTTGGAAATAACAAAGTGAAAGCATTAGCATGCTATAATGAGCTCAATAATTTATGGTTTTAACATTTTAGGTCAATATAATTTCTATAAATTTATATTTTTGTGTGCGCGTAAGAGCTATCTTCTTATTACACAACTCCGAAGAGTTAATGAGACGATTATGTCTTATTCCAGCTTCACAAAAAAGATACTCTCTTGTTATTTTTTTAAATATCCATTTAAATCACGATAGACTAATTAAAATAATGATTATTAAATATTAGATATACTAAAGTGACTCTTATGAAGTCAACTAACTTGTATTCTCTTTAATAAAAATAATTAATATGCTCACGACTCTATCTCTTATATTATTATTTCTTTTAATTTGCTAGAAACACACTTAAAAAAAGAATACATGGGATAATTTTTTAATAATAAATCAATTGCGCTATTTGTAGCACAAATAATAGTTTAACACGGAGGAATCAATTCCCCAAACATTAGGTAAGATTTCACTTTGCCTTATTCCGATAAGTCCATGTGGCTAATAGGCTTATTTCTCGGATAAAAACATTAACCTTTTGGATTAAATGAATTTTTTTATTTAATTTCTTGCGCATAACTCGCTATTTTAATCTGAACCATTATTCCATTAAGTTCATGTAGCTACATCCGGTAACAGTCTCCTTTGTATCATTGGATAAAAATATTAATCTTTCATATTAAAAAAAAAAATTACATTAATTTTTTTTTGGCATGCAACTCATTCTTTTAATTTGAACCATACAATGGACTGGTCAGCCCGCTAAAGGCCCAAGGCTTAGTTTGGAAATACTGGTGATTTTTTAAATTCACTTCTTAAATCTGATTTTGAAAGTTAATTCTAAAAGCAGATATAATTCTAGTGTTTGATAAATAAATTTAAAAAATTATTTGATAAAATAATATTTTTTATTGTAAAAAAACAAAAATAGATATACATAGGAAATGTAATAAATATAGTTGCACTTATTAAAATAATTAATGAAATAAAAAATAGAAGTAATTTTTCAGAATATCTCTAAAACTGCTTCTAAAAGTATCCCTAAAAAATAAAAACAGATTATTAAATATAAGTGATTTAAATTTAATAAACAACTCAATCTATAGTTTCAGAAAAAATTAAAAATAGAAGGTGTCTACAGTACCTCATCCTCAATTGATTCTCGCACCTCCACGTGTCAATCCTAACTGTTAGTTTTTATCACCAAAATTTCATATAAATTGGGGATAAATAGTGCTCCACCAATTCAAAGGAACTATTGTAACAAATTCTTATTATAGGGAATTGAAAAGTGTTTGATAACTTGCTTCAGATTTTTTGTGAATTTAATCCCTGAAATATAGAATAAACATGGACTTAGGATCACTTAAGAATTGCAGCTATCTCATCGATAGGTATGTTCGGGTTCGTAGAATTGAACACGCACACCAAATGTTCAACGAAATGTATGAGAGAAACATGTTTTCTGCTGAGAGCACCTGTGAAAGATTGGCTATTTCCAATCTATTTAATTCTTGTAACTTAAAATTAGAGGTTTAAATATAGAAAAATTCATACAAGACACATTAAACTTAATATAACATTTGTTTAGTTTCAACTTTTAAACGGAAGTTTTTTTACTTTTTTACATAAAAACTGAAAATCATTTGGTTTCACAGCTTTTAGGTGAGATTATAGCATTTTGGTTTGAATAAGTTATAAATTTTAACCTTCAAGCATTTAGTTTTTTTCTCATGCTGAATATAGCTAAATTACTTTCTTAAAATTTGCCACCAAAATAATCCATAGGACAAAAGATGAACA
>MKEJ01097509.1:0-13566 GCA_001753735.1 Embelia ribes | reverse complement strand
GATGATGACATATATTATATATTAGTGTTATGAGTAATGCAATATCTGAATGCAATAGACATTAAAGTACACTGGGTACTAAAGTCAAAAAGTAATAGGGTCCAATATCCGTTTCACGCTAACTGGGTATAATGGTACACAGGTTTGGTGTACCGATACACCAATATGTACCGGTATACCACTTTGTGTGCCGGCTTCCAGTGAGTTCCGAATCCACGACCTTCTCACATTGGATGGGTGTAATAGTACACCACTTTGTACTTATATACTTCTTTGTGTCCCAGCTTCCAGTGAGTTCTAAACCAAACAAAAGAGTCTATGTACTGGTATACATCCTTTGTGTACTGACACTCTCTATGTTCTGGTATACCCTTTTATGTACTGGAACTCAGGCCCAGAACAAAATTTTCCAACTAACAAAAGTATTTTTAAAGCAAAAAATTTACCCAAAAATTTTCGGAAGGTTACATGTATGTTTACTTATACATCACCATAAACTGTATGCTTGCCAAAAATATAATAAATGGAATGTATATATAGGTTCTTTGTCTCTCATATAGGAGCAAAAACTATTTATACCTTCGCCCATGCTATAATGCTACAATGTTATCAGAGTGCACTACTAAACAAAATATATAATCATGCACTAATACATGCGCACCAAATATATGTACAATGAGATCTAAGCATCTACTGATACTCTACGCTTACTTCCGTACCTACAAAACTGCACATATATCCAAAAAGTTGAAAAAAAAATGTATGATTAGCCAAGTAACTCTTTGATAAAAGAGAGACTAGGTTATATGTATTGTGAATGAATGCATGACAGTGCATAATAATCTTATGAACATAAATGAAATTATGATCGTGAATGCAACACACGCCCAGTAGACACCGGGATATCGTTATAGTGGTGCAATGGTACTCAATGGTATACTAGTACTCAGTGGTTTACTGGTATACCTAGTGGTGTAACGGTACTCAGTGGTGTACCGATACAACAAATTGGTATACTGTTACACCAGGTTGATAAGAAGAGATAGGGATATTTAGGGCACACTAGAAGCCGGCATACTATGAGGAGTAACGGTACTCAGTGGTGTACCACTACAACATATTAGTATACTGTTACACCTAGAATTTTATGGAGAGCAATGGACTCAGGGCAGAGCCGTCACACCAAAGTGGAGTAACGGTACTCAGTGGTATACTAGTACACTAAATTGGTATACCGTTACACCAAGATTTTATGAAGAATAGTGGAAGGCTCACTGGAAGTCTGCATACCAAGTGGTAGTGTACTAGTACACCGAGTCAGCGGGAAATAATATTGTGGACCCCAATGTTATATCACTTTATAACATTCTCTCTTACCAATACACCTTTTCCTGATAGAGAGAGAGAGAAGCTTGGGTTTGATCTTGTTTCCAAAGATAGATAAAAAATCTAAGGGTAAATCCTTGATCCTTGGAACATAAAGATCATTTCTATGTAAGTTTCTCTTTCATCCATTTCCGTTTGTTTTCTTTTGATTTTTGTACACCTTTCGTACATGAAATTTTATTGGATATTCTTCTTCCTTATGAAGGATAGATCGCCATTATATCTTGAAGTTTGACGATTTTATTTCATTTGCTAGATCAAATCATGGAGGGAAGAAGAGGAAAATTTGGGGCTTTTAGTTAGAAAGTCTCGAGTGGGCTTTTTCTCATCTTTGTAGGTACGGTAGATATTAAGTCTTACAAAAACTTGAGAATCTTCCATATATATCATGAATGATACCATAGAAGAAGAAGGGAATTGACACAATCCCTTTTGTAGGATGAACTCTAACTTGAATAGTATACTCGTAAGATACTGTAGACGAATGTGAATTGATACGTTCATGAGAATTATATTTGGAGATGATGTTAGTAAAAGAAATAACATGATTTATTTAACTTGCATGGTTAAAATTCATGTGTTATTCGTATTGTTGTTTATCATTTACATATGATGTTAATAGTTCATTATTAGCATGTTATTCATTTTTATGAAGATTATGCGTAACATGTGAAGTAATGTAAAATGCATGAGTAGAAGAGCATAGCATTTGTATTGATGGTGGAGTATGACCTTATTTAGGACAGTGTATCCTTTTTTTTTTTTATAAAGAAGCAATGAGGCCTACAACCTTACTATGAAATATGGAAAATCTACAGTAGGGATTATCCATTTATTCTACGCATTGTAAGGCAAGAGTAAATGAAGGCTATGATTCTGTCGCATTAATAGGAGTGAAACTTAACGCGGTCATTGCCAGGTTTATGAAGGAGAAGGAGAAGTAGATATACGTCCAAAATAGTGTCAAAATTGGCAAGCATGTGATGTAGTGCAGTTGGACGTAGAAGAGGCTTGCATTGCATTCATGTGTAGTTTATGCATCCATCTCATAATTTACATTTCAGTTATGCTATTCGTATTCACGCTCATATATGTTTCACATATTGCTTAGACTCATGTTTATGTTTTGACGGTTGTCTAACCTTTACTTTTTCCCATTTCCTTCTCTTAAAAATTTTATTATAGGTCCGGAGGCAGATATTGAGTATCATTGACGATGCCACGTTGTACTTGTATATATATCTTTTGGGCTCACTCTGATAGGTGAAGAGAAGATGAATATGATATTTTGTTTTAGCACCTTATTACTATCATGTTGTAGTATTTCATTTTGTAGAACTTGTATAGATGCATACTCTGATGTAGTTGAAGTAGATGTTGTTGTAGAGCTATATAAGAAGTGAAAATATAGATATGTTCTTGTCCTTTATGAGATCGAGAACATATTTATACCTTCCAATATTTCTTCTTTTTTTTTACAAGAATTTGGCTTATGGTATTGTATCCATAAGCAGGCAGGTTTACGATATTGATGTATATATATATATTTTCCGGCGTTGGCATTAGCCTTTATCTTTCTGTTCTAGATTAACTTACTTTTGTTATTGATGTGGAATGTTATAGACTATGAATAGTATCATCCTGCAGAGGTGATTAGATACGATGTTGAGATAGCGGTAGAAAAAAATGTGTTTCCAATTTTAGTTTCTATTTCATAAAATTTTTCTTCCTTTTTATCTTCACAAAGGGAAACACTCGCCCCCCGGATTTCTCGTGGGATTCGAGGCGCGACAAACTTTCCATGAAGGAAGCGATTTATAATATAGGTTCACAAAGGAACCTTATTTTAGAAGAAAATGAATTCAGACGCTAGTACCAATCTTTTAGAAGTCGAAGTCTTGTAGTGAAGTAGAAGTTCAGATCGAGTTGCATTGTATTCATTCCAATATGTGGTATTTTACACCTTATGGTACCGTATAACATCTCATATATCATATTATTTAGTAGATTAACTTGTGCAATTTTCTTTTCCATTTTATATCATAATATAATTGTAGGTGCGGAAGCTAGCGAGAAACATCCTTGAGTTGGTTCGGATGTTTCTTGTACATATTTTGAAGATAAACTTGATAGTTTATAATTTGTTTGGTCACATTCATGTTGTTTACTCTGGCCATAGAAGTAATGTAGTTGAAGTTATGTTGTAGTTTTATTTCGAAGTAAGATGTAGTTGGAAGTTGTATTTTATATTACACTTTATTGTAGCCCTTGAGGTTGTTCGGGCTAGAACAAAGGAGTAATATACTGTATGTAGATTTATGGGTTGTATATATATTACTATTTTTGGCTTGATTGGCGTTGTAAATGTAGCGTTTTACTTTTGAGTTAATATACAGACTGTATGCCGATTATTTATATTTTTCTTTTGCGTACTTTGATGAAATTCATGTTGTAGAATGACATGTGGAGGAAAGCGTTGTAGAAGTGGATCCCGTTTTATTTTCTTTCTTTAAAATATTTTTTTTGTTTCCTTGTCTTTAAAATGGGATCACACTCGCATCCCGGGTTTTACGGGATCCGGGATGCGATAAGACATGCATCACAAGAGGACAAATTATTCAATTTGCATCTACGGTGCCATATTGATAGGTTGTTGTTTAAGTTAAAGGTGGGCGTATTAAGGTAATATAGTCCGTTCCGAGCCTTACTAGCTCCAATCACTGTCGTCGACCGGCGGTACTAAAATGGACAAAAGGTAGCAAAAAAAAATTGAGGAAACAATTAGAATGTCGAATTAATTTTTATACGGAAATGAGATTGAACTTAAAAGATTGTACATGTGATACACCATGTAGTTTAAGTGTATTAGTTAACTTAATGTCTCCAGTGTGATGGATAGCGTGAGTCGAACCAGAAGCAGAATGAATAGACAAGCTACTATTGGTTGTTTTGTAATTTTTAAATAAATTAATGTATGGATGCATGTGAGTTGATGCTCCAATGTCAATGATCTAGTCATATTTTGAAAAATAAGCAGTATTACAAGAAAAATATTTGGCAGGACAGTTGGAAAAATCAGACGCTTGGCTCCTCAGAGCTCAGATGATGTGGTCCGCTTGTCCAAAATGTGGTGACTGTTCCATCTGATTTCGCTTATGGGGACAAGAGAAAAATCAGGGTAGAAAGCCTATCAATTTGAAGCAACCTTCTTTATCGTGGAAAAGCTCGCCACAATGGGTGTATATCCAACGGGAGAGCCTGCAGTGACATTCAGCTGGGTCTTATCACACGAGCCTAGTAGGCGATCTGGGCAATGTCTTATTTTGAGCCTACATTTGCTGTTTAGATTGGCCAACTGCCCTTGGCCCTTTTTATATGCATTATAGGGCTGGCAGTCTAATTTTTTGTTGCAGCCCGGTTATTTTGTCATGCAAGAAAAGCCGAATTGTCTGCTGCATCGGTCGCCGAGCTGGTTTGAATAATTACACGTTTCTCCTCTTTATTAATCAGCCTATGTACACGACCCAATGACGGTGTCGATGACATAGCAAGTATTTGGTTGTGAACAGCTTGATAAGAATGATTTAGGCTGATTAAAAGTTGATACACTTGCTTATTGTTAATGTGTGTGCACCAAGCCTTAATGGTCCCGCATGAACATTGTGGAAGCGGACTGATGGTATCATATGGAGCGCACAAGGCTTCGAGCTTTCTATAGTAACTGGTAATAGATAGATCTCCGAGTTGAAGAGTATTAATGTTGCGTTGAATTTGGAATATGGTCGCCTCATGTCCCTCATTGTATCGAGCCTCCAACTCATCCCATAAATCTTTTGGTTTATTGATTCCTTTGAGGCTTGAAGCAATTGAACTTTCAATGCTGTTGAGTGTTGAGTAACCACGTAAGGACTAGCATGGAAACTCTCATCCATAAAGTTAAGAGATCTTGGTCATTGGGTGATTCAAGGGTTCCATCAATGAACCCCAATTCAGACTTTGCACACAAAGCCATGTGAACAGCACGTTGCCATGTAAGGTAATCGATCCATTGAGTTGAACATCTACAAACGTTGTTCAGGGGTGGTCTGTCGAATGTATGTAGCATAAGGAAGAAACATCCGATATTAGTTTTTGTATTTTTGTTTGTGGATTTTCGGTTTGGTTTGTAGGGTTTTTATTTTCGCTCTCTGTAGAGCTTGTGATAATTTCAGCCATGGTTATAGGTTCTCGGTTTGGATTTAGCAAAGGTCAGAGTGTTGGCTTTCCAAAACCATATTAGAAAGTGAAAGTGATGAACAAAAGAATAGGCTATAATATTTTGTCATTTCTGAAGGAATGCTTTGTGTATGCATATATACGTGTAGAATCTCGTTACTTTGGTAATGAGATCCCCATAATCATTCTCAAATCTCCTAAGAAATAGAAAGAGGATAAAATAAATTTCAAATAGTTCCTTTCTCTCCACCTTTGAGTCGCAAAAAAAAACTGGTCTTTTGTCTTGTCTTGGTTGGTTCGTTCACAAACCTTAACTTCTCTCTAGTAGCAGAATTGGTGCGGGCTCATAACTATTGATATCTGCAATTTTATCTCAGACATCAGCATTTCTTTTTCTTTTTATTTTTATTTTTTTTTCCTTTTAAAGGTCCATGGGGAGACGCAAAATGGGAAGAGATGTAACTTTAAATGCTCCATAAATCCAAATCCATTAGCTCGGTTTACCGAAGAAAGTTTTGTGTAAGAGCCAAACTTAGAAAGAAAACATTCGGTGCCAATGTAACGTGGAAGAGAAATCTGATTTAAGTACTCATATGATGATGTCTTCAAAGATATGGAAACCGTATAAAAAGTGGGAATCATAAGCACATGAATACCACTCATTCTTTTCGGTGACCAAGATGTCTTCATAAATTTCAACAGGACGAAAAGATGGAAAAATTCACACTTTCTTCTAGTATAAACTCTTCACTGTAATTTTCTCCTCCGTGAAACTTAATATGGGTACAATATTAACAAGAATGAAATACAAAATTGTAGAAAAGAGAAAATGAAAACCAGGATGACTACAAATAACTCAAATAAGGCTAAAATTAGTGGGAACAGATCCAGGATTAGAAATAGAACCGCAGCTACAAATATCTTATCAAGTCGTGCTACACATCACATCTCCACCAGTATTCTACAAATTTGATTCCCAATTCGAAACAAAGACCACTTATGTCATACAAAAATGTGCCAGGCTTTGTCGAGTTCTAAGTATTGAATGCATGAAATTTACGCCCATATAAATCTCCAAATGTTGTTGAATTGGGATTCCAAATAAGAGAAGGAAAAGGAGAGAGAGACGTTGCAAATCAAGATAAGTAGAATTGAAGCTGTGGTACTATCATAAGACTAGTGTTCTCCCTTCACAAGGCTCTAGCATCTCGCCCTCCTCTTCTACTCACTTCTTCACACAATCGGCAAGGCAACGTGTCTAAACTTGCCGCACGTGCATTTCCGTAATTGCCCATTACGCCACATCTCCTCCAAGCATGATATTCAGCATAAGCCACAGCGTCATTAGCAAGGGCTTTTACGTACGAAGATAATTCTTCCATGGAAGAAAATTTAGTCCCGTCTATTATTGAACTCGGAGGAACAAAATCCCAGACATTAGGAGCACCGAAATAGATGGGGACCGCCCCCGAGTCCAGTGCATAAAATAGCTTTTCCGTCACATAGCTCTCGGTCACTGTGTTTTCAATTGCAAGGACAAACTTATAGTGCGACATGGCACAATGTAAATGGTCCCACCATTTCGGGGTGTCACTGTCTTTTGCGCATTCTGGGTAGAGATTGAGCGCCATGTCGAGGCCTCCAACGTTGTTCAAGCACTTGCCGAATGAGTGGTGAGGTAAAAACTTAAGAAGACTTTTGGCAAGTTGGTTTCTTTGAGAAAGGCAACGTGATGAGGACCAATACACTAGTGTATCCTGATAACATTTCTCAAAGTTAATTACCAAATGGAGATTGTTTAAGCGCAAATTACTTTATACCACAGTAAGTTGGAATTTATTCCCCAAACAATTATCTCAGCGATTCACTTTGAAGCAATAGATAATGGTGTCAACAGCAAACATCACATAAAAGTATGACAAAACAATTACATTCACAAGATTAAGTTAGAAAGTGAATATGGGAAAAGCATAGAGAGTAACACGAAGGGCGAAGTTTTAAGAAATAATTTGAAAATCCAATGCACTAAGTTTAAGGGGCTAAACAAAATGCATGTAAGTTGAATTCACTTCAGTGTGATTACCCATCTATTATTAATAATTCAAAATATACCCGAACAGAAAAAGAAAAGGGATGATATATGAGAGTTCCATACTAAGCAATAGAAAGAGCAAAGATTGCTTACATTGTTCTTGTAAGATGACAAATGATAATTCCGGTTGTTATGAAAAAGGGCACCGGCATAAGTAGACTGAACGTCATCCTTGGCATGATAACTAACAAAAATGTCCTCAGAACCAGATCTTTTTCGACCAGCCTCAAGATCCATATATACACGAAGAGGTTGTCCTCTGCGTCTCTAGCAAAAAAAGAAACACCAGCATTAGCATAAGAACCTGAATAGGTAATACAACTTTATTTTACCTTTTTCGCGAAAGGGAAGGACTTATAGTATATTTTTCTAGCAAGGAAAGGCAGAAAGTCGATATGCAACCTGAACATACCGAACTCAGGAGCAAATCTTATAATGAAAGCAAAGCACAAATCAGGATCAATAGACATCTAAATTTGATATAAGTCGAAAATCACAAAGAGATTAGATTTCATATTTCATGGACTAGCTAAAAAAATCAATCAAATTATCAAGGCTGAATATTTTATGCGAATACCAAAATGACTGTTAATAAACACTCGTTACTCAAAGTGCCTATATTCTGCAAATCATTGCACAGTATATGAAGTAGCGCTGCAAAACTAACTTATCCTCCAAAAAGAAAAAGGTTGCAGCATAAGAATATTAGGTTTTCACTGCTGCAAGAATTAGAGATGTAAGAGAAATCTATTGTTAGTACTACCATAATATGGAAGACTTAAGCCACGAAATTCCCCTAAAATAAGAGATTAAGTACTTTTGTAATTAGTCATTGTCTAATAATCTAACGAAATTAGAACTTACTAGACAAAGCCTTAATTTACTTCCTTTTTCTTTACTTTTCCTAGATTCCTTTTGGGAGTTCGGGGGCCACACTATCCTTTCACAGTGGCCATTTTTTGGGTAGGTAATGACGTATGGAGGTATAATATAGGGGCTTAGTTTAAGATGACCGAAAAATAATATGTGTTAATGCAATGTTATAACTTCTGAGAGAACCTTTAGAATCACTAGGATTCAAGATAAGTAGAAACCAAACTGAATTTATAGGATAATACATCTAGTCAAAACCATACATGAATAATGGTGTGGATAGGATTGAATGGTCAGGGTATGCAAAATACCGTACAGCTTTATAAATAAGTTCTCCCATAAAAGCAGGCGGAGGGTCATCTTGGATTAAATGGGGGAATACTTATAAGCAAAGTTGATTGCCTACAAGGTTGAAGTAGAAAAAGAGAACTTAGCAGAATAATGGTGAGATTTTTCGATTTATTGCACCAAGTGTAATGGCTAAGAGCATCACATCAATAAAGTGCTACTGGTTGTATGTAATAACTAGAGAACATAAGATTGCAAAAGGCAAATTTGGGAGATATTGAAAGTAATTAGCTGGAGATAAAACATCACAACACTCAATTAAAGTGGTATTGTTACGTGCAAGGTCATCAGAGAGGATCATAAAAGATTAGTAAAGTTAATATTGATTGGGTTTTAACAACCTTTATTTTAACAAAAATGCATATGAAGACCAACAAATAAGTTATTATCTTCACAGCAATATTAGTAACTTAATACTAACAAACCGCAAAATTTTCCACCTCCCAATCAGAGAAAAATTGCTTAATTGGCTAAATACAATGATTAGTGAGTCCATAGAAAGAAGGCGATTTCACTGGAACAGGGAAGGTAAAAGGGCTCCACTAAATATCACTAAATGCCGTTTGCCAAACCTAATTCATCACCTAAATGCATTAAGAAAGTCAATCATGACGTAATTTAATAAACTAGATCATTCAAGTTAATACCCGGGAAAAAAAAACTAGAAACCACCCACACAATTCCCACAAAAAGTTCCAACAAACATAATATACAAAATTCTCCTTCCAGCTTATAACTTATGATACTTGGAATCTTATTGGACCTACAAATATGAAGTTCACATATTTATGCTTTAATAGCACTACTATAAAAGCTGCTAAAGATAATTGTTGAATGCTATTAATCACGCAATAAATACAGTATAACAATTAGATGACTTTATGTTGTCTTCATCAAAGGTATATAACCCACAAGGGCAATGAACCAAGAGTCCAAAAAGAGTTACAATAAAGCAGAGAATCCCACCAAATACTAAATGCGCTTGATCAAGGAAATTCTAACAAATTCCACTCTTACACATCCGATCCTGTCTCAATTCATGTTCTGGTGAGTCCTTTCACATGTATTTGTGATATTAACCACATGCTTCCTTTCAATGGATGCAAATAGAATCTATAGAAAGTTGTCCACTTTATATGGGTCATACTAAGCAGAGGATAAATAAAATGTATGCTTCAATCTCCCTGAGTCTTTTCATTTTATCTCTCCCTCTTTTCAATCTCCCCTCTTCGTCTTCGCCAGCTCCGAAAACCAACTCCCCATGCCAGAGTATTAACACTAGTAATGCAGCTTACTGATTACCTATGGCATTGCACCCATTATCCAAGACTATAATAACCACTCCACTCTTAGATCTTTTTCCTTCTAGATATCTCCTAAGTATACATCTTCTCTTTGTTTCCTAGGTCTCCAGTGAGATACACGACTGCATATGGTCCATTGCATATGCTTGGGCTCAAAATCTGTATGTCAGGGAAACAAAGAGAAGATGTGTTTGAATGAGATATCCTATCTACTAAAGTTATAAAGAGATTAAAGAACAATTCCTGGACCAGTGGGGCAAGGATTAGCATTATATCATTTATACAAGCGCTCACCATCAACTTCACAAGCATTCTCAACACTATAATGTGCCACATTCATTTTCGTATTTCTAAATTCTACCACCAACACATCTCTGAAATGCAAAAACCAATCCTAATTAAACAAGCAAACCACTAAAAAAGACATCAACTTAACTACAATTTCAGAGCATTCACAACAGTTTTTGTCAATTAATTTCTCAATCTCACTTTCTGGAAAGCCATTTCTGTTACTACAAATCACTATTTCAAAAATTGTCCACGCTAGTCTTTCCATAAAATTTGTTAAAAATTATTCAATTAGTTCTGCATTACTCCGTAACAAATATATATATAATCCCTAATCTTAGCATTCCCGATTAACCAAAAAAAAAAAAACTAAAAAAAATAATCTCAAGTCACCTGAAGTGGAGGTGTAGTGGTCTCAAACAACAAAGCATCAGGCTGATCAGCAAGAACAGATGACTTAGTCCACAAACAAGTCAACCCACACTCACAAGAATACAGATTATCCAAATTATCAGGGATCCAAGTCCAACCTTTCACCAGCACACTGACGTGGCTCAACCTGAGCCCTCTGCAATCGGATACCGTCCGTTGCAGAGACGAAAAGGAGTGATTTTTCATGAACCCTTTGTGTTTTTCCCTGAACTGAGCACAGCCCACTTGAGAATCCCACTTTTGGAAGGCGCTAAACAGGTCCTTGAATGGGTCTGGTATATGATTTATGGTGGATTTGTATGAAATTTGATTGGGTAAATTAGGGTTTTGCGGGTTTGGAAGTGAGGATGAAAAGGGGAAATCGAGGAAGCCGGAGAAGAAGAGTAGAAGAAGAGCGAATCCCATCATTAGTGCCACGGCGGTGGAATTGAAGGACTTCAGGAGCATTGCCGGAGAGAGAGATAGAGAGAGAGAGAGAGAGAGAACGAGATAGACAGAGGAGATCGGTTGCTAGATCATCGGGCTTGGTATGTATCTATCGCGTGTAGTAGCCGGCAAATATGAAAATTATCATTCTAGGCTTCTAGCATATCGTTAGCTGCATTAAAAATTAAAATTAAAATTAAATTAAAACACTAAAAATGTGAATTAAATTGAGATGGGATTTATATTCCATTCCTAAAACAGGTCATACCAGAATGTGTTTTCTAGAGTTTAACTTTTATATGTTTGTGGTGTATCAATGTCAATGGAATTGATTCAAACAAAATATATTTTGATTGGCTTAGGTTTGCATTAAAATAAGTTTGAGATAGATTTTGGATTATTATTGAATTTTGATTTAATTTAGCTTGGTTTGATTTTTGGTTTGTATTCCATCCAATATAAACCTTTCACATTCTCTCTCTCAGTTCTTGGAGTATGTTTTGAGATTATTATGAATTTCACCTGAGTTAAATGAAAGTGAACGTGGAGAATGGCACACAAAAAAAGACAAAAAATATGTTATAAAATTACTTTTTACTAAACAAAAGGGGTAATAGTAAATTTTTGGCCGAGAGATTCGTTATAGCAATTTTTCTCTTCTGAGAAATTGTTTTATGAAAATCAATACTTATTGTGCACTATTTCTTAACAAAATTAAGTAAAAATTACAATTAATAAGATGTTTAGAAAAATTGTTTTTTGTCTACTAAGAAATTTTTTCTTTCTTTTACTATGTTATATTTATTTCCAAGAAAATATTATTCTTTCATTCCATCATAAATGGTGTCTGGGACGCAGTAGTAATAAGATGTTAAATCTCTTCCGTATTTGTAATATGCATATCCAATTCGGATTTTCAAAAATATTCAACTCATAAATAAATAAATCTTTAGAAACTAGTCGACATAAATTTTAAAAAAATATGACTCATATTTATTTTCACTTATATTATTATTATTATTATTATTATTATTATTATTATTATTATTATTATTATTATTATTATTATTATTATTTATTTGAGTGTACAATGAAATTACTATATATATATATGTATGTATATTTATATATTACTAAAAAAACGTATTTTATATTGAAAAGAGAAATTGTTCTAGTTGGTTTGGTAAATGGTTAGGTTATTTTGGTTTTGGATTCGATTGGAAATAATTTGAGTTTGATTTGGTTTGGGTTAAAAGTCATTTTGGTTTGGATTTATATTGGATTGCTTAGCCTATTGGTTTGGTTTGGTTTGGTTTGGTTTAATTTGGATTGAACCAATTGTCATCCCTAATTAAGCCCATATACCATCGGCTCACAAAATTGTGTCTAGTATCCCACTAATTAATTAATTAATTTTAAAAGAAAATATAAATTGAAATTAAATATTCCTTCTCTTTCTCTTTCTATAAATACAGATTGATGGCCTTCTGCTTCTTCTCCAACTCTACTAGCATCTAGCACCGAGCTCCAGCAACACCCTTCCCCCGTCTATCGACGCATTGTCTTTTTTCTTAGCCAACGCTTAGCCCCTCCTTCGTATTCTTAGTCCCTTTGTCGTACAATAGCCTCCCCTCCTCCGCCCAACCCTATCGACGCCCTATCTCTAATGGCTTCCTAAGCTTCGAAGATGCCCTTCTACATTACCGACTCCTTTGCGCCACCTCTTCGCTAATGACGTTGGTAGCGCCGACGATGGCGATGCAGAGGCAGAATCGGTGAGGGAATGGCGGAATTAGGAGAGGCGGCGATGGGTGAAAGGAAGATTGGTGGCGGTGGAAGGTGGTAAGGGTTGGTGAAGGTGCACGAAGCGATTGGTGAGAGAGAGGAAAGATCATGACCTTTTTTTTATTACTAATACATATGTCAATGGTTAGATTGTGGGTTATTGTCATGCTCTGAATCCCGAGAAATCAGGAGAACGAGTATATGTTTCCATTTTTGAAAATAAAAAAAAAAGAAAAATTTTATTGAACAGAAAATAAAATGGAAACAAATCTTTTAATGTTATCTCATCAACGCAACTAGTTGTCACTGCAAGATGATATCACTCACAGTCTACAGTATTTCACATCAATACAATAAATATAAGTTATTCTAAAATTGAAGGTCGAATACCAGCTCCAATGCCGCAAAATATATATA
>MKEJ01097508.1:0-10353 GCA_001753735.1 Embelia ribes | reverse complement strand
TGGGATGCTAATTATGTTTATAGTAACTATGACTAGCTTTGTGGCTGTTACATTACAATTCCAAAACTTTAGACAATATTCAACTGCTCATATTTATTATTTTTTGCGTGTATAAATTGAAAGTTTTAAGTTGAATATATATAATTTTTTTAGTTGACTTATTTGCTTAAAAAATTCAATCAAATAAACTCGTACGTCTATAGTTTTCCTCCTTGGTAACCCATCCGATATATCTATGCTCTTTACATTGCCGAATAGATTCTTTTGAATCTACCCAAGCTTACTCCGTCTTGAACCTTCCGTCGTGTCTTCCTCTTACATCGTAATGGATTTCTCAATCAAACTATAACATGTAAGCTTATTTGTTATCTTGGCGTTTGTTATTATTATAATTGTTGCATATACAATCTTTCATTAAATTTATATTTCTAGTATTTAAAATACTAATTTGAATTTCTATAAATTTGGACCATATACGCCTTCGCTACAACTTGTAAGTCATGCAATCGTTCCGTTAGAAACCACATCTCCGGAAATAAAGGTAAAATTGCGTACGTTAGAGCCTCCTGATTCAATGCAAAAACTTTCAGTTATAACCAGTTCATATATATATATATATTAATAAAAAGTTGGAGCTCTGATAATAGCTATTAGCTTGCGTGTAACTCTTTAGTTTACAGTATGAATGCAAGAACGAGTGAAGTCGAAGCCTTGTAGTGTGTTATTATTAGATGAGACCGAGAATAAGTTCTCTCTTCCTTAGTTCTATTTTAATAGTTACGTTTCTATTTTTATAAAAATTAATAGCGATTAATTAATATTGCTAAAATTCAAAATATTTTTATTCTATTTTCAATTATATTTTTTATTTTTATTTTTAAATTCTAACCCCTTGATAACCTGATTTGGGGTTTATTACAACGTATGCGCAGCAATTGATTGTTTGAGAATTAGATTGGGATCTTACAAAGGTTGGGGATTGAAATGAAAATCAAGCATTGTTAGGGATCATTACCGAGATTAACCCTAAATGAAAGCCCCGAAACGGCTTAGAGGCACAGAAATATAAAAGCAACCCAAACCTGAAACACTTCATACTTCAAATCAATGTACATATGATAACAAACTGTATTATTAGGAAAGAGGGATGTTTGCTGCTCACAATGAGCAGCAGGATCCTACAACTCAGCTTTGCACTGTTGGATGGAGTGGGGTAGATTTATATGGTGCAAAGCCAAGTTCCAAAGATGCTACTGCTCTTTCTCAATAAGCTGAATAAAGCAACCAAATCCGAATAAATTAACTTCACACGGATGCCCAAATTCCAATCTCCGAGTACCCATCTTCACAAGCACAAGCTCTAAACATCCCCGACGTGTTAAACAGCATGGTCACCTCTCCGTTAGCTGACACAGCAACCAAGCCAGCTGTCCCCTTCGGTGCACACTCCTGTATAACATAAGCAGACGCTTCTTTGAGAGATAGACCTTTGTACTCCATAAGAGCTGCCACATCTCTAGCCACGGTAGATCTAATAATTGCTTCACCTTTTCCTGTGGCTGATACAGCACACAAACTATTTGCATAAGTGCCCGCACCAATAATGGGGGTGTCCCCTATCCTTCCCACCATTTTGTTGACTAACCCACCAGTAGACGTGGCAGTGGCTAGGTCTCCGTTGCTATCTATAGCTACACAACCGACAGTTCCAACTTGGCTTTCACCATCAGGGATGGGTTGTGTATAATCTACCTACAAAATGAATAATACAGTTTCAAGAGAAACCTGAACGAAGAACCTAAGGAGTCAAATATAACTAAAAAAAATATGAAATTAGTATATTGCCCATAGTGATTAGGACGGTGGTGTAAAGCGGCTTCTTTTTTGCGTCAACAAACAAGCACCATATGTGAAGTCCATTTTACTATAAGTTCAGACTTTCAGATTTGTCATATATTTGATTGAAAATTTTCACCAGTAGCATGACATCCACAGACAAAAGATCCCATAGGGTCACTTTCAAAGTTTTTGGAAAATATGATCGGCATGATGGGGCTAAAGATGCAGTGTTGACCATGCGTTATAAATCTTCAGTATAGGGGTCTAATTGATTTCTTTTCTCCAACAAATTTTGATTATATGAATAAGAGTACACATCCCAAGATGGGTTTGCTCTCTCTTACTTGTTCATCCTCCTAACAATTCCTCATCTTCTTGTGTCAGTCAAGTTATTTCACCTAGGCTACCTGTATGGTTAAGAATAAATCACCAATATTCTAGAATAATTCAGGTGTACCAGGATTTTATAACACATAATTTGATTTCACATTTTCAGTTTCAATCTTCAACAGAAGAGATAGAAGACAGGAGCATACCTGAACTCTGTTTGCTTCTTTTGCTTGCTTAAGCCTCTCTATATTTTCTGGAGTAACAAAATGGCCTCTATCAACAGTTTCAACCCCCTAGAAAATTTAAGTGGTCGTATTAGCACCCAAAAAAGTTCTACCATTACGTGTCCCATGTGCAGAAAGTAATAACAAAAATGATATGACATATTCAGACACAACTATGAATAGCATGATTGAACAAGTCCAAAAATCCAGTCATCAAGAATGAATGTTCATTTATCTTATCCATCTCATATCCTCTCCCTTTGAGCTTTGGAATTTCTTGTATAGATTCATGTCATATTTTCGATGAAAAGTAACAAAATCACTGTCGTGCAAAAGACCACGATTGGGAACGGCAATATCCAACCAAAAAATAGAGTATGTTGGTTTCAGGTTTTGTAAGTTAAACAGTGCGATAAGGCATTGCGTGAAACTGGCACTAGCATTTCAGCTCTATTCCATCTCTCACATGAATAAAAGATCTGATTATCCAGCAGATAATCTACGAGGCTAGCCTTTGGCAAGTCACAACAGGTGGATAAAAATGAAAATTTAGTGAGGTAGGAGCAGAAGTTTCAAATTAAATCTCAAAGCGAAGTTGAGAATGATAGTGTTGGCTAATGTATAGGCAACTAATGGTTAGAAAACTCGTTAAAACTGCAAAAAGTTCAGGTTTTTGAGACCTCACACCAAAAACCAAAACAATGCGTCACAAAAAGTACTCACAATAGAAAACCCAAAACCTTAAGTGAGGAACATAGCCAACGGGACCTTGAATAATGGACATATGGTACAAAGAAAGAAAGAACAAGAAACGGAAATGATGGACTAACTTGTTCCCTAGCAAATGCCTCAGCGCCATCAAACGCTAGATAGATATGAGGTGTTTTCTCCATGACTAGCCTAGCTAGAGATATGGGATTAACAACAGTGGTGAGACCAGAAACAGCTCCGCATCTTTTAGTCCTTCCATCCATGATGCAAGCCTCCATTTCAACCGTGCCGTCACTGGTTAGAACCGATCCTTTACCGGCATTGAAGTTTGGAAAATTTTCCAGTTCACGCACCTATACAGAACCAAATTCATTTAATTGCGAAATTGAGTACTCCTTACAATCACATATGCAAGAGAAATGGAGCATGAAGCTCTAAGGACAAACATTTCATATTATAATTACATTGCATCTCTCCGAAAAGATGCAAACCAAATTACATTGGATCACACATATGATGTAACATCTTGACTCTGGTTATTAGTTAAGAATTGGCTTAATAATTTTGAGTTGGATCTGCAAAGAGAGTCAGTCATAGAATGATTCCATAAAACTTTTCTTCGGTTCTTTTTCTTTGGGCACAAAACATATTTGTTTGGTAGCAGCCTAGCAGGCAAGGACGGCCCTGTGAGTTTGCTAGAGGGGATATAGTCATCCCTATAATTTTTTTGTATCAAAATTTTTAGTATAAAAATTATTTCTGTAATTTCCAAAAAAAAAATAATAATAATAAAAATTATTTCTGTAATTTTAGAGATAAATTTTCTAATGTAAATTTTTTTTTGAGAAATTTCAGCCGCCCACATAAATTCGTCCTAGGTCTGCTACTGCTAGCATGGTTATGGATAAAAATTTTACATAATATCTATATATGTTTCTCAAAAAGTACAAACAAGTAAAATAAAACGGCTGACCTTAATCATTCTAATCTTTGAGAAAATGAAATGAAATCATGTTTAAATTTCACAAGCTGAATAAGCACTAAAACTAGCAGGGCATTGAATAGAAGCGGAGTCTACCAGTCATTGCATCAAATAAATCATCACAGAAAGTAATATGATATGGCAACCAAAAGAGCATACAAATAGAAAAAAGAAAATGGTGAGATCAATTACAAAACAAAGTAGCCCCTACTCTGGGTAATTTATTAAAACCAATATGTTTCAAATCTTATTTCTCAAAACCATTTTTTTTTTAAACTGTTTAAACCACTTATTTTCAGTTAAGTAATTAAATAAGTATTTCTGCGCGAAAGGATGATTAAAAATTCCTTTATATTATTATAAGGGTAGTATCCTGTAATAAAGGATGAAATAATTAAGAATTGTATGCCGAAATTTTATAGAAGCATCAACAAAGTGAGCCCAAAAATAGAATGGTCACATCGAGTTCAAATATTCAAGACACTACAAGTATATCGATTGAAGTCAGGATTGAGTTATGAAGTGCAACAAGAACTCAAACATGAACGGCTATAACCTAGAGTTTGTAAATCCAATTAACTCAATCAAATCATGTGTATCAATACGATAATTTCAGAAACAAACCTAACAAAGGAAGAAATGAGAGGTCACTGGTATAACCACATTAAACAAGTAATCACATGTAGTGAGCCATTACAACAATAAAGTGGCAAACATGACATCAAATTGTGGGACATGTATCACACTAATAAAGGAGAGTGCCAAAACGGTTGAAAGCAAGGTTTAAACATCAACCATTGGATCAAAATAACACGGCTAACAATAAAATAGAACAGTTATGTCTGTTACGTGAGTGATTCTATAAATACACTACATGGATCATGGGAGAATACACAGTCAACCACACCGCACGCTCGGGCATTATTAGGAGTATGTTGTATCTAAGTTTTTCTTCGGAGTAGCAGTAACTAGCTTCAATCGATACTCATTTGTCTATCTGTACTTAAAGTTGGTTTTGTTCAATAAAAGCTCATTTTGTTTGTTTAGAATCTTCTTTTTTACAAACACTCGCACCATACACTATTAAGAAAAGTCTGAAATCAAGGTAATGAACTATATCCACATTAATTCTTGAGTTTCAACAAGTCATTCCAACACTAGTTTAAGGAAAAAGAAAAATTGCTTAACAATAACAAAAATTATTAAAATTATATTCATATATATCAACTTAGCATAATGGAATTTACTAAAATTAAATTTTCTATATGATTACGTACAGTCCCAAGATTACATATATATAATTAAAATTATATTTAAAAATAAAATATTTCTAGGAAATAAATAATTTTATAAATTGATTTCTACCAATTTAAGATTCTAAATAAAATTTTAAAATATTATCCTAATCAACATTAATTTTTTAAAATATTATCATAATAATATTTTCACATACCTAAAATTAACCTAAATAGATATTAATTTACAAAAATATCACTATATTATAAATCCTACCAAATCCAATCATTTATAAAGTTATAAATGGCAAAAAACAAAGAAAGAAAGAAAGAAAGAAAGAAAGAAAGAAAAATACAAGATATTATATTAAAAATATCAAAAATAATTTTATAAAATAATTAAAATTAATATGATACAAAAAAAAACCATACACACAATCTGCACTCTAATATATTTAATTATAGTCCAACATAAATTTAATTCACATATTAATGTTTTGCATTAGCTGATTTCATGATATATTTTAATTTTTGTCAACATGGCGCTACTAATTTTATTTAACGTTAATAATACGGACCAAAGTTTTGATACATCAACATGTCCAAGTTTGTAATTTTACTTGCATGAGTGTTAGACGCTCTCACCTTTAATATTTCCATGGGTTCAAATTTTGAAAATAAAAAATAAATTGCACCTCGATCATAAAATAGTCTAAGAAAAAGAAAAAGAAAAAGAAAAGTTATCATCGGCTCCTCTACTAGATTCTCGAACCACGTATTGGTTATTGATATAATGACAATAAATTAGTCGCTTAAGTCAACTCCTTGCATGTTTCATCCAATGTTTTTTCTCTTGACTGCCATAAAGGATTTTAAAGTGCTATTTCACTCGAATATTCTTTGTATTTCGATGGAATGGAAATAAAAAAATACATGCCAAAAATACAAGAGAAACAGGAAAAAGGAATACGATTTGGAATATTTTTAGATACAATTATATAATGTGAGAAACGTATACAAAATACGTGATTTTTTTATTCGATATTTCGATATTTATTTAATTCGACATCTGGAAGTGCTAAAAAAATTAATTCTCATAATATTGTTATTGGTTTTCATTTATGTTTCTAGTAATTGATAGCCAATAAGTTTCCTTTAATTTTCTCAATCTTTTCCTTTGGGTTTTCCAATCATTTCCAGAATGTTTTTCATTACATTTCCCAATTGTTTCTTGTAAGTTTTATATCCGTAACTACATTTGTTTTCTAAGCATTTTCGGAACGTTTCCTATGCATTTTTCCATAAATTTTTTTGGAATTTCTTATTCATACTAGAAACACATTTAGGAAGAAATACTATTCTCAACCTTAATATGCAATTCCGGTAACTATGGTTCTTTCAATTGGTTCATCCCAACGATTCATTTTTTATTTTATCAGAAGTCAAGGATTCCATTGTACTAAGTAATCATTTTACAGGACTAAATTCTTGTCACTTGTCAACTAAGTATTCATATACTAATAAATTACTTTTACTATAAGCATTTGCGACAAGTCTAAGTCGCCAGGAGTGTTTTTTGTTTTTTGTTTTTAAGGGGGATGGCTCACAGGAATGACGTCCATCAAATGAGCGTCATATATTTTTAAATATATAATTAAAATTTAAAAAAATACTTGTTTTCTAAAATATAATTTTAAAAAATTAATTTAATCCCACAATCGATTTTAAAATAACCAGCCCAAATCTGGTGGGTAGAAACTATCCATCACCACAGCATGCCTTACTCCTATTTTTCCCTATCACAAGCTAGCACACAAATTAATTGTCTGGCAGTTTTAAGAGTTAATCTTTATCTTAATGACGTCGTTACTACTAATGATGCCTTCACGTACATCTGTCACCCTTTTGTAAGGATGCATTGTACTAATGGTCCCCGTATGTTTTGAACCAAAATTATATTTGTTTTGGTTAGGGGAGGGAATTCGAATAATTCGGAAAATATTCAATTCGAATAATTTGAAAAAAAAATTTATTTGAATCCAAATTACTCGAAATTGATTTTGAATTATCCGCAGTTGAATTACCTGACTTATAAATAAGAAACCCGAACCAAACCCGATTTAGACTAAAACTCGACCCGAATTACCCGAACGGACTCCGAACTATATACATCAAACGACGTCATTTTCTTATAATATAGATATATATATATATAATATAAAACAACGCCATTTCATTATTCGAAATCCGAACCTAAATTACTCAAATTCCCTAATTACCCGAATTTTTTAAAAAATGAAACATAAACTGAACCCGAATTTTGGATCGAGTACCTGAAATTTTGTTCCCCTTTGGTTGTCGTAGATTCAGTTGCATTAATAGTCCTCAGTTTTTGTAAAATTGATGGATTTGATTCCAAATTTTTTGAAATAAGGGAGAGTTCGGCCCTTTGTCATAACTAAAGAGTTATCCAACACCGTATATTCCTAAAATTGAAACAATACCTCTTAACCTTACAATTACTATTATTTCCGTCCACATATAATTATTAAGTTTAACTGTATATATATTTTTAGGAGAGTTTGAAATATAATAATTTAATATTTGAATGTAAAAAAGATATCAATTTTACATTTCGAATATATAATGAGCGTAAATTTAATATTTTTGTTACATTTAAATATTAAATTATTATATTTCAAAATTTTCTAAAAAAATTTGCACAATTAAGCTATGCAATTATTTGTGGGCGGATGGATTATATAAATAGGTGCAATTAATTTGAAGCCATCAATATGAGTACACAGAATACGAATCCTAAATTTAAAGAAGTAATTAATATGAAACAGTTATAGCTTGTGGAGTGATATATGCTACTAATCTAAGAGTAGACTCAATCTTAATTGAGTGTAATTTGAGCATAATAGGAAATTCTTAAATAGGTTTACAACAATGTGGCGTTTGTTTGCATATTTTGTAGAGTCGGATTCAACGTGTATAACCAACAAAATATGTTTTAGTGGCCAATTTGTGTCGGAATAAAACTACAAATTCCATTCAATCAACTTGCCTTTGTGTGTGGTAAACAATGGGCTGACTTTCGATAAAGTAAAATTTGACTTTGGTCGTAAAAAGATAAAATTATTCCTTGGACCCATCAAATCTTATCATTCTTACCCTAGCAAATTAATCAACCCTAAGAATGTAATTACAAACTAATGCTTTGAGATTTATGTTCAAATAGGTAAAAGGCACGTTTTGAAAATTAGTTCGATCGTTATATACATACAAACAAACACTCAATCTGATTAGTTGTTCGGATTAGCAGTCTGCTCTTTTGTTTTTTACTCCTAGCAAGACTCGTAGTTACAGAATTAATAATTTTACAACCAACGGAGCTTCATAGAATACAAAACTATTATTATTCATTGGAATAAAATCAATTTTTAGAATTGTTATTATTCATTTCTCAATTTTGTTTATTAAGCATGTGTTATAAACCCGTTAATAATGTTCACCCCAAGTTTTAGATAATGGCAACAGCTACTGTAATGGTAACAGTAGTGGTGAAACAATTAGGGATGTAATGGTCGTAATATAACGATTAAAAAAATCAGAGCTACGAAATTTTATCATTCTTACAATATTACTTTTTTATTTTTTTCCAGTTCCATAACAGTTGATACATAATATTTTCAGCTGTTACCGATGGGAACTCATTCTTACTAATATATCGATCCGTAATAATGGCAGTGGCAGCCGAGCAGTTACTTACTGGAGAGAGAAATCACCAAGTAGTTTTTGGGAAATACAAATAGAGAAATTACCCGATTGAAGACCATGAAACCGAGGTCCAAATTGACACCATCAACGGTAACGGTCTTGGCGTGGCCGCCCAAGTAATCCTCCTTCTCGTACAAAACAACCTCCACGTCACCACCCTTGGCCAGCTCCGTCGCAGCCACCAATCCGCTAATCCCGGCACCCACCACAGCCACTCTCATCTTCTTCGACATTCTCTACTCCTAAAACACCAACTCACATAATCACATTTACATGGTAAGGGAAAACAAATGGGCAATGGTCCTATATAGTTCTTTCTCACCATGTCTTTTTGTAAATCTCCTCAAAATGGAAATAAAGCTAAAGTTTATTGAAAATTATTTTTATAGTAATTAATTAAAAGTGGCATGCTAGAGTTAATTGTACACTTCATTCACCCAATAAATTACTTTGTTTTTGTTTAATTTGAGAAAGGGGAGAGAGAAATGGTGAGGATCTCTACACCATAGATTAATTGGCAAAATAGAAAATATGTGTTGGATATATCATCAAATTAGGCTAAAAATTAATTTCCATTCAATCCGTGGATCAATTCTATTTCTTTATAGAAGACTAGCCTTTCTGTTTTTATTCATTGCTTTCTCACAATCTCTTATGCCAATTTTTTCCATATAAAAAGAAATCTAATTTTCTTCAAAAATTAGTTTCACATTAATCATTGGGGATTTGCAAGGGTTAGTTAAGTATTTAATTGTATTTGATCATCAATGGTTACACCGTACAAAACGAAACTGTATTGAATAATCAAATAAGGTTAAAAAATTAATGTCAATTAAATCCACGAAATTGTTTATTTTCAGTAAGTAAGAATTAATTTGAGATGCATGTATTCCACATTGCACTGGAAATAGTTTTCAATTAAAATAAGGAAAACAATATAAAGAGCATGAAATAATTCAATTACATAAATGGAGCCTATTAATAGGTAAAAGCTCTAATCAATTACGAAATTAATGAGATGGAAAACAAATATAACGAAAATACAGAGTAAATATTTCTGGGGAGAGAGAGAGAGAGAGAGAGAGAGAGAATGTGGAAGTTAGTTACCAATCCAACGGCTGAACTCAATTGGCCCGAGAGACTGAAGACTAGTTTGCCATTCCCAGCATTGCTTCCTCTTCCTTTTCTCTCTCTATATAGGCGTATATACTCTCTCTCTCTCTCTATCTCTGTCTGTCTGTCTGTCTCT
>MKEJ01097497.1:0-11058 GCA_001753735.1 Embelia ribes | reverse complement strand
CTGTTCATAGTCGTGTCTTTTTTCTTTTTATAAAAAATAAATAAAATGAGTGAGTGAAATTAGGATTTGAGTTACTATGGGTTAATTTTAGTTGCAATTTTTTAAAGTAAAAAAGTTATTTTTTTTTTAAATAGTCTAATACAATACAATTTTTAAGAAGATAAAAAAATATATATAATTTATAAACAGTAACCAAATAAGCTCCAATTGTAAATGAATTTGTTATCGATAAGAATAAATCGTCACTAAAAATTATTCTCACGACGCGAGTTATATACGAAGATACACTAAAATATAAAATATTGATAGGGCTTTTTGAATTGCATACATTGATGTTCCCTAGCAAATTTGTAGATCGTCCCAAGAACAAGGAGCAATCAAAACGTTGTTATAAGAGCCATAATCTTGCAATATCCTTATATTAAACCTTAATAGAGTATTTTGATTCTTCCATAATATTTGCTTATCATTGTTGTTTCGTGTTAAAGCCTCTCCTAAATTGTATTTAAAGCCGTAATTTAAATTTCTGTAAGTAAGAATCATGCATGCTTCCATATGGATTCGTCACGTCGCAAACAAGCCATCTAGAAATAGGGATAAGCTTTCGTGTGTCAGATCATATGAGTCCTCGCAGTGCAAGAATTTTATGCACTAGATCGTTCATAAAGAGTATCATGATACATTGCTCCGCTCGAGAGCGAATAAGGATCACTCCTATTATAAGGTCTTCTCCTATTTTTCTTTGGTACTCGTTGCATATTAGATAACTAAAAATAATCTTAAGGCTTATGAAAATTACAATAAATGCTATGACCCTTTTGATTCATCAAATTCGAATGATCGAAATCTGAAGAGGGTTAAAGTCTTTCTTGCTTTTTACTATTGTACGTATCTTTCTTAACTCGAGAGGTGTATTTCATAAATACTATGGGGAAAACTCGTTTTAAGAAGAGTATCACATAAGTAGGACTAAGCAAAACTGTATCATAGTTAATACCATAAACCGCCAATAAAATTATTAGCACCAACGGTAGCATTTTTTTGGTAACGAGGTATATGCAGTATCCAAACAAATACCACTACCATCGGTAGAGCAATATACTACCGGTACTACCATTTGTTTAGTTTTCGATATTTTTTTATACTTAATGTATTAGTTTTTTCCATTAAAATTTACGATTTTAACTTTGCTTTAACAACTAATAAAAATATTTATAGTCAAAAATTTATATAACAAATTAAAAAACTACTTCACTTAAAATTAAATGAAAAACTATTTCATTTGAATTACTATTTAATTAAATAATATTAAAAATTACTTTATTGCAATAACTAAAAATAAAATAACAACATTTGCTTACATATCGATCTTGCCATATAGTTATTAGCCGTAATTTATTGTATTAGCTTGTTATTTTTTTTGTGGTAGATGGTATTACCAATAGTATGGTAACTAAATTTAAAAATAACAAACAACAATATTACCTATATTATTTTGCAAGGTAGTAGATAATACTCGTCTAAGGGCAATTTCTAGCAATATCAACGGTGCTCACCCCTACACATAAGAAAAGAACTAATGGTATAAATTTTTTTTATTATTTGCATTAGCATTGGTGTGAGATTCTTTAGTTTCTACCGTGCATAGTTTTTGTGGTGCATTGAAAAATAGAGATGCAACAATCAATCCCCAAAATGGAAGTTTGAACCTTTGAGGATCGTGTGACGATGGTACGACGCATTGTATTAGCAGTTCACCAAGAAGATGCATGATTTTCGTAACTGAACCACCAATATTAGCGTTATTGTATGAAAATTATTTGCAACAATCAAATCTTTATCAATTGTGACACGAAGCGAAGTCATCCAATCATCCTTGTAGGGGCGTGACGCGAATAGTTTTCAAATAATAATTATGTTAACAAATATCAAAAACCTTAGGCCCGTTATGATAATATGTCAATATACACATTACAGCTAATATACAAACACATAAAAGTAAATTAAGGAATTAGAATATTCACGTTAGCATTTCTCATTTAATAGCTCAATCAAAATTTTTAGAAAGTCATTCTTTTTACATAATCAATACTGTGGAAAATTTAAGCTAGAGTTTCTCAACAATTGATAAAAAAAAAATGGTAAAATTATATATCATATAATTTAAAAATATATATGTATTTTCCCTTAAAAATAATATAGGATTCTATCATTTAGTGGAAAAAAATATAGAGCATTTTCTCACTAAGATATCTGCTATAGCAGTTTTCCTAAGAATTTTTATTTTTATTTTTATTTTTTGAAGGGTGTTTTCCTAAGATATTGATAATGAAAATCACTTGATTAAATACTCTAGTTTAAATTTAACAGCTTAGAAATCAAACGAGGAAAATCTTGAACTTTAGAAATAATAGTGGGAATTTCTAAATGGAATTTCTCCCCCTATAATTTCTCAAATGAGAATTGAGAAAAGAAATCTTTCTCATCAGTCTTTCTAAATACAAAAAGCTTTTAGGAAATATTACAATAACATTTTTCAATGAAAAAGTTACTATTCACGATTTCTAAATTCAAACAAGAAGTTTTTTTCTCATCAAAATTAAATAGGTACAACAATATACTATTTTTTTTAAAAAAAATTATTAAATATATATTTATTAAATTATTTATAATAGAAAAATGACTTTGTCGAAAATTTGATGTGCCACATTTTTATCTTATAAGAGATTTTTTTTATATAAATTTAGGTTTTAAAATTTAATGAGAAAGACAAAGTTGATGGTCTTATAGCATTCATACTAGTCTTTCTAAGGGAATTTCTCCCTCATTTAATTTTTCAAATGAAAATTAAGAGAAGAAATTTTTTATATCAGTTTTTTTATTTTTAGAAAGATTTCTAGAAATACTAGAAAAAGTTATTGTTCACAATTTATCTATTTAAAAAATAAATTTTTTAATCAAAATAAAATAAATACACCAATATATTAAGTTAATATTTTTTTAAATTTTATTAATTTTTAGTTGTTTAGAAATGCTATTTTAGCCTGTAATCTACTTCTATTTTGGTTGAGAAATAAAATTCTAAAATTAAACAAAAAAGAAGAATGTAAATGTACCCTCCAAAGTGCATGGTTTTGTAGTTTTTTCGATTTAACATTTCCTTTTGTGTCAGCCGTCGGATCCTAACGTATATCAACGGCTGATGTTGAATGTGAACGGCTCCAATAAACAGTTGACTGGAGCGTCCGCGTTGTGTTTGGTGAGAGGTAAAAAATTACCCTTCCTCAGGCAGCAGCCTCACCAACCCCTGCCTCTCCCACCCACCAATTCTCTCTTTCACTCTGTATTTAGTTCTTGTTTGTTTCCAGCAATACATACAGTGATACGTATAATACACTATATTTCTCTCAAAGAATATAATATTTACCAATTATATCTCTCCTATATCTCTATGGCCGCTGCTTCTTCTTCATCATCCTTAAATGGTTCACTGAGCAACAATTTGAAGCATCGATCTCTCTACGCTTCAAATTCAGATTGCTCCAGATCTGTTTCATTTCCCTCTAATTCCCCTCTCAAGTAAGCTCTTTCTCTTTGGGTCCAATTTTAGCCCACCCCAAGGTTACGGCTTGTTTCAACTTCGCCCAAACCCAATTTCAGTTAATTTATGATTTTGAGTTATATGATTGTTTTATGGGTCGTGCTGGGAGAATGAAGTGAGAAAATTAGAAGTTGTATAAACACATATGTGGTTAATTTATGCGCGTTAATCGCATTTTAAAAAAGATCAACGAACAAGATGTAACATTTGAGTATAAGAAAAGGGTCAGCGTGTCCATGGCCCAAATTCTCTTCTTTCTTTTTGATTTGTGTGCGTTCTTTTCTCTTTATTCTATGATTATACGGTCATACTTGGATTCAAGGATCAAGCTGGGATAGGTGATTGTCAAAATCAGAAGTTCGCGGTAGAATGTGATATGTTGATGGTTCAGAAGAAAAGGAGGAAACTCATTAAAATATATGAAAATGAATAAAATGAAAACCAAATTTGTAGAAAAATGAAATCTGGGGTACAGTTGGACTTGGTGATGGTTCAAGGGTTGAAATGATTCATCTCATTGAAATGTAGCAAACATGAGTTAGGTACCAAAAATCATGCGACAAAGTTGTATATAAACGCATATGTGGTTAATTATGGGCGTTAATCGCACTTTTAAAAAAGATCAATGAACAAGATGTAACATTTGAGTATAAGAAAAGGGTCATCGTGTCCATGGTCCAAATTCTCTTCTTTCTTTTTGATTTGTGTGCGTTCTTTTTTCTTTATTCTATGATTATACGGTCATACTTGGATTCAAGGATCAAGCTGGGATAGGTGATTGTCAAAATCAGAAGTTCGCAATAGAATGTGATATGTTGATGGTTCACGAGAAAAGGAGGAAACTCATTAAAATATATGAAAATGAATAAAATGAAAACCAAATTTGTAGAAAAATGAAATACAAAACTGCAATGCATAATGGAAATTTGGGAAGATTTGATTACCATATTAGTACAAGCAATTTGGAATGAAGATATTGATTTCATGTAACTCTAGTTCAGTTTTGTTTGAAATGGTAATGTCTCGCTGAATCCTTTTACAATGAAGTTTCTTCTTTTTGTTATTGGAATTAAGTGAATTTAAGATTATTGTTCTTTTCTTATGTTTGGTTTGGAGATGTTTTTGCTTTCCTTTTTGTGAAGGTTCTACTCTCTATGTGCAACAAATTTAGCATTTTTACTATTTTTAATTTTTGCATTAGATTCTTTTTTTTCTTCATGGATGAAAACAGGGAGTTGTATGTATTGCTACCATTAACCTACTTTTCTTATGTATCACTACCAAAGCCTTATCAAGCAGAAAATTGTCAAGCTAAATTCAGCCATATAAAATGCTTTGGTTAGATGAATGGATGTAAAATGTTAGAAAGAAAGATGAAAGAACAAGTGAGATTTAAAAAGCATTAAGCTTTATTACATATATGTGGCTATATATGAGGGTAGACAAGTCTATTATATATTGATTGCAGTCTATTACGGGATTAAATTCTAAGATAGATGATATGATAATTGGAGCTATATGTTAGGAGTTCAGCTTAATTTTATATGCATTATTGATGATCAAGCTTTATTTGAGGGTTCACTTGTAAACTGGCTATATGTGAGCAAAGTTAGAAAGGAGCTTTTATATTTTACAGTAGATGTTTTGAGTAAGCACTAGCAATATTTACTTCAACTGGTCAGATCTTTTATATACTTATAGGTTGTTGAACTTTAATAATTTGCTGGTTGAAACAGTGACTGGGAGTAGAGATGTTGACAATTAATTTGGGTTTCTCACAATAATCAAATATACGTCGGACCTTTACCTTTTAGGCTAGGCGTGGCATTTGTATATTTTGGTATTTGGTATTCCGATTACAGTGGAAATGACGATCATGGTAGCAAATCTCTACTTGTTTGAGGCATTTAGCACCCTGGTGTAAACAAGGTGCAAATGATTTTCTTTCAAGGCTGTTCCTTTTTAAAATGTTATCCTAGTTCTCTCTCTCTTTTTTTTTTTTGGTGCAAAAATGTTACCCTAATTCTAGCTCTTTTTAAGTAAACAAATCAAGCATGCCAATATGATGTACCTATCCTTGCATTGCGAGTTAATGCTAATCTTTTTTTGGGTAAGCAGCAGAGTGCTTAGCAGTTCTGCTGTCATTGTATTTTCCGTACAAATGTCATTGGTACTAATGGAAGTGTCCATAACCTTTTAAGAATAAAGATAAAGATAGTCTTGTCCATATCTTGCATTCTTTGTTGGTCAATGGAATACGTAAGGTAATGCATACTTTTTAGATAAATCCCTAGGATCGTAGAAAAAACTTGATGATATGGTTCCCCGAGCCACCTTAACCATGGTAAATGGGCGTGGGAAACTGTTGAAGAGGTGAAACATGGGCCCAGGGAGGGCATATGAAACTTTACCCATCCTTAAAGACAGGCAGTGCTTGTAGTATGTCTTTTTCTTCGGTTTTGAAGCCCACTCTAAACTCTTAGCCAATAAAAGCATGGATATACTTAAGGATGCAAATATGTGGTAGACCAAAATATCAATATGGTTCATGGAAACTTTCTGTGGATCTCAAGCATATAATTTGAATAGTAATTGGATTCTCAAATTTGGTTATCGTGTCATAAGCATAAAATAATATTTCTTTTATTATTATTGACAAATGGAACTGATTGTGGTGGAAGGCTTGACATTGATACAATTAACAACCCAAGGTGGTCTGATATAATGTAGAAAGGGATTTGTTGAAACTTGAAATGCTTCTTTTTTTTCTTGTTATATGCCTGTGTAAGCATGGCAGATTTGGTGGAATATGTAGTTAGTAATAACAAACTAAGAATCTAATGGGAGAAAAAGTAGCTTTGTGCCTCTTAAACAGGATAATCTGCCAATTACTTGAGACATCATGAAGCTGTAATAAGAACTTAATTACAATGGAAGCTTATAGTGTTCTTTCATTTCATTTATGTTGTTAATTAGATATTCAATGAGCACAAAGATGCTACAAACACACAAGATAAGGGCAGTTTTTGGAGAAGAGAACAGCAGCAGTGAGAAAATTGAAGTCGATGTATCGCTTAGTCCTAGAGTGAATTCGGTGAAGCCCTCAAAAACAGTCGCCATTACTGATCAGGCAATGGCTCTTGTACAAGCTGGTGTTCCTGTTATCAGATTAGCAGCTGGTGAACCCGATTTTGATACCCCAGCAGTAATAGCAGAGGTGAAACCTTTTCTAGTGAATTCTTTTATGAATCACTATTTTTAAAGATATGCAGGTTTTTATTTTGTTCTTAACTCATATTTTTTCTCGTAAAATGTTTATTTTGTCACTAGGCTGGGATTAATGCTATCCGCGATGGTTTTACAAGGTATACTCCCAATGCAGGAACCCTAGAACTCCGATCTGCAATTTGCCACAAGTTGAAAGGTTAACTTAGTTTATACTGCCATGCTTTTGTATTGCTATACTAAATTTTAATACTGTATTGAAATGGAAAATTTAGCCAAATAGAACTGGAACAGCACGTCATGACACTGGCATTATGCACCCAGCCAACTTTATCTGCACGTGTGTCATAGTTTGGACTATTCAGTCATCAATCGTGGGTACTAGCTTAGATAGTGGTTGATGTTTCACAGAAGATGAGTGATAATTGTCATGATGTTCTCGTTGATACATAATTGGCGGGGAACATAATTTCAATCTGATGACATGAAGGGGGTAATAACTTCTCCTAGGGTGGGTAGGTTTTGTGGCATTATTTATATCTCATGTTATTTCTCATTAAATGGCAGAAGAGAACAGGATCTCTTATACTCCTGATCAAATTTTGGTGAGTAACGGAGCAAAGCAGAGCATTGTTCAAGCAGTGCTAGCCGTTTGTTCTCCTGGAGATGAGGTATGATCAACACTTTCACAATCTTGCTAGCTTAATGACTCATTGAAGCTGCTCTTTGATATTCTAGTGCTGTGAATTGACTTTTCTATAGTTGTGGTTTCTTCTTGATTTTACTCTCTTGTTTATGTTTAGATTTTGGGAAATGGGTCATAGCTGGATTTAGATTGTTGTTACTCCAAATGTTTGGTTCTTGAATCTTATGATATTTTAAATGCTCAGAGTTAGTATTGGAATGGAAGGAATCATACCACCTTAATTTATATTATTTTGGATTGATATGCTCTTGTAAAGGAGGTTGAAAGAAAAAACTTCGGTGACATTATTTCGCAATTGTTTTTTGTGTGTGCGCCTCGTTCCAAAGTTATATATAATTGGTTGATGTGTACATCTGAGCCCCCAAGTGTGCTATTTGTCTAACATCAAAAGTTGAATGAAGTAATAGGACATGTTCAAATTGTGCCCATATGAGCAGCAGGATGTCCGAAAGCTGTGATATCTGTCATGTTTGTAACATTCTTGTAGAAGAATCCATCGTTCTTAAACTTGTAAATGTTTGTTGGTTCTCTGGTCAGTTTAATGTGTTACATATGAAATTGTTTGAAATATATGGTATGCAATTTTATTCATCAGGTGATAATTCCAGCTCCATTCTGGGTCAGCTATCCTGAGATGGCTAGGATGGCTGATGCAACGCCTGTTATTCTTCCCACACACATTTCCGAAAACTTTCTCTTAGATCCGAAGCTGCTCGTGTCGAAACTAACTGATAAGTCAAGACTCTTGATTCTCTGTTCTCCTTCAAATCCAACCGGATCAGTTTACCCAAAGGAATTGCTCGAAGAGATTGCTCAGATAGTGGCGAGGCACCCACGACTTCTGGTATTTCGTTATTATCTTTGTTATAAACTTTGCTGGTAGTGTGTTTTCAAATATGGTATTTCGGTAGGGATGGTTTTTAGTGCACGTGAATGATTTATCGTCAGAGAGGTTTCTAAGTGTTTTGGTCTCCCACAATTAATGTACGTGGGATCTACATATCATTGTGAAATGGAGGCATGATAGAGGGCACGGGAATGGGATGGATGATTTTGATTCATTAAATTTCATGGTATACTAAGATGATTTTGGGTCAACTGACAGCTATGTTATCTCTTGTTTGATTTAAAATAGGTTTTATCTGATGAAATATATGAGCACATTATTTACGCTCCAGCAACTCACACAAGCTTTGCGTCGTTGCCCGGCATGTGGGATAGAACTCTCACAGTCAATGGATTTTCTAAGGTGCTTCAACAACATTGTTTCTGAGACCCATTGAGTTCTTATCTCTATACTTCTGATATTATTTTAAATGTCGACTTATGAACCTACGAATTGTGAATACTTCCTAGGCCTTTGCAATGACTGGCTGGAGACTGGGATATATTGCTGGTCCTAAACATTTTGTTTCAGCATGTGGAAAGATTCAAAGCCAGGCATGTCATATCTTTGCTCTCTATTTTCAAGTTATTTTTTCTCTATGTTCATTAATATTTGGGTAGCGTATGTTATGTGCTGATTCCTTAGTATGTTTTTGCTTTGATTTTTCCATACCTTGGGGTCTAAGTCTTCGTATGACCAGAAAAACTGACTGGAGCCTTTTGCCTTCGTTTGTTGATCAAGGACAAATGGATATATCTTACTTACATAAAGGGTGGGGTGATGCTATATACACGAGAATTAAGCTAAATATATGTAGACTAAAAAGCATGATTCACATGGTTCTGTTGGATGCTTAGTTTTTTATTTATTTTATTTTATTTTTGTCTCAGTAATTTGGTTTTAATACCACTATCCTTTCTATGAATAATGAGAGAATTATGACCAAAGACTCAATTTTATATAACTTTTGAGGAAAAAATAAGCATGCCTAGGAACAATATCTCAGCAACATTGAGTTCATGGTGTCTGCAATGGCCTACAATCAACTTTTCTTCCATTTTTCACGTGACAGTTGTTGCATAACAATGGGATGGACATAGTATTTATTGATTTGTAGGGATAGACTGAAGTTTTGGAACACTTGAGCATCATATGCTCATGGTGCCTGTAATTGCATAAGATTATGAGGTTCACACTAGTTGATTGGTTAATTTTGCTCTGTTTTAAGACCTTTAGTTGGATGGTTATCGATTGACTCAATCTAATAATTTCATTTAACTGTGGCAGTTCACTTCAGGCGCGAGTAGTATAGCTCAAAAAGCCGGTGTTGCTGCATTAGGAATGGGATATGCTGGTGGAGAAGCAATTTCAATAATGGTTAAAGCATTTCAAGAGCGGCGTGATTATCTGGTTAAAAGCTTTGGACAGCTCGAAGGTGTTAAAATTTCGGAACCCCAAGTATGTGTTTTATTCTCATTTTCTTCTTTTTTCCTTTTTTTTTTTCAAAAATTTTTATCTCTTCATTTCAAGGACAAATTCGGATTTGTTATCATCCTCCAATTTTTTTTTTCCCTTTAGTTCTCATTTCACTCATTTGTAGGGAGCTTTTTATCTATTTCTCGACTTTAGCGCATATTATGGATTGGATGTTGAGGGCTTTGGCCCTATCCGGGATTCCGAGTCGCTATGCCGCTATTTGCTGGATAAAGCCCAGGTATTTCATATTTGAACCAAAAAAAAAAAAAAAATCAACCGACACATAAGTTTTGGTTCTTTAGAACAAGTATATCAAAATTAAGATGAAAAATAGTGGAATGGTTGTATTTGGGTTACATTACATGGAATGAAGTTATCATGTAAGGGAACAGTCACGAGTGAAGAAAATGGACATGACCGAGTAGCTGGGTATATATGTAAAACTGTTATCTCATCGCGAAATGGCTCATTATTTGCTTCAGACTGCTGTTTTTTCTCCGAATGTGGTTGAAGCAGCCAAATAGGAAAATAATTAGCAAAAGTTATCAAAATTTGAATAAAGGGCAGAAAACCAACGCTTGCTAGATTATTTGTCATTGATTATGCTTCCGTGATTGTGCTCTTTATTTTTATTATTCCAGAAGGAAAACATTCTAAGTTATAAGCAATGTCCAATATTTATTTCATATTTTGTTAACAATGGTGAATTATTTTTTTGATACTCAGGTGGCACTTGTTCCCGGTGATGCGTTTGGCGATGACACCTGCATACGTATCTCCTATGCCGCGTCTCTTCCCACATTGCAAGCTGCAGTTGAAAGTATTAAGAACGCATTAACCGCTCTCCGTCCTGCCCTCACCGTCTGAGGTTGATCACAAAAACCTCAAATCATTTGTATTTTTTGTTCATTAGACAATGACTCATCTTTTCGGAATAACAATCATTATTTACATAGTATTACGTATTGATTGTTATTCAGTGTGGCTTGTGAAATTTTTATTTGAGAACTAGATTTTTGTTTGTTCCTTTGAAATTATCATCTGCATGTCATTTCAAACCTTGGCTGAGAGTAACATGTGCATAAATTTCATTATTTGATCATCTTAGTTATATTCTAACCAAAATCCTAGGAACATGGGCGCAGAAACCAGTATCTGCTAACT
>MKEJ01097486.1:0-22658 GCA_001753735.1 Embelia ribes | reverse complement strand
TTATACAAAATTGATAGCATTAATTAACAATATATTAGAAAAAAAATAAAAACACTTTAGATTTTAGTAATATTAATTGATATTTCTTAATTATTATAAAAAAATATACAATTAAAATGGGAAAGAATGAATAATAGATTAATATTTTCCATAAATTATCATGCATCCTAAAATAATAGTACATTCCTCCATCTATTCTAAAAGTATGAATACTTTTAGAATTTTTTCTATTATATGATCCGAAAATATTCCTCTTATAATTACAAAATTATAATTATTTTAATTAATAATTTAAATAAAAAAATATAATCATATATTTAACAAAATATATATCATCACTTATCTAATATGTGATATAACATATAATTTCTAAATCTATGCTAAGGATAATTACATGAATGATCCCCATAGTTTCAAAAGTAATTATTTGTGATCTCCATAGTTTCACTTGTAATAATAATGATCCTCAGAATTTGAAAATTTAACAAACTTGATCCCAAAATTTAAGAGAAATGACATATTTGGTACCCTTGGTAATTTTTCTCATATTTAAAATCATACAATACTCAAAATAAGAGAAAATATCAACATTAAATATCATAAAATATTAAATTATATCAAAATAAATAATATATTGGTAACTTTATTTATTTTCATCATTTACAAATGTCTTCATATTCACAATAAATACTATAATTTGAATGAATGTAAAAATAAGAAATAAAAGTTAAAAGTTCATTCTTAAAGTTACTTTGTTTTTAATTAAAATGATATTCAAATTCTTACACCCCTACAACTTCAACATTTTAAGTGTAAATAAGTAACAATTATTAGATATTATGTCACATTGGATCTAATGACTCCCAATATTTTTTTAGAATTATTTGTATAAAATTTTAAACAAATTGAAGATACTAAAATGGAGATATGATTAAAAAAAATACAATTATGAAATATTATTGTCTAGACACGTTAAATTTAAAATGTTATTAACATTTTTCTTATCGAGTTATGATCCACATACGTTTCATATTTTTTAGTTTGCTCATATTTTGCGGCGTTTTTGATGAATATTAGAATTAATTTATTTTTTTACTATTTAAGATTAACTTTGCACGTTAATTTTTTTTTTTTGCGTACTCGTGTTGTGAATGATGAGTCGATACAAAATTACTACGAAAGATTAATCAAGTGAGATTAATTATTGATTTAACTTTAAAAAATAAAGATAAATAAAATTACTAATTAAGATTAATTTTGATAAATTAACAATAATTTTCTTCTTATCTTCCAAATATTTTTACCAATTAGTGCTTATATTTTTTTAATAACAATAAATTTTCTTTTTCTAAACAAATAACCTAAACTCAAAAGCAACTTCTTTACATAATATTTATTTTCATACTAACAAAACTTGCAAAGAAGTCTAGTAAAAGAAGTTATCTTTTGTTAATTTGAATTAAAAATTTTCAATTACAAATTTTGTATCCAAGTAAATATTTTTTTTTTTTTGTATAATAGTTAAATATTTTACTTTCATTAGCTTGTTAGATTATTTTTATAAAATTCACACGCATAGCATATGAGTATTTGCTAGTCACTATAAATATTTGACTTACTCTTGTTTTTAATAATTAGGAAGGGTAATATTATAAATTATGTTTATTTTGTAATTATAGAGTTTTTTTAAAAAGTAAAATGTCTAATTAATTTTTGATAGATCAAAATAGAAATCAATTTAATTATTTATATACAAATGGAGAAAGAAAACTTTCACACATGACAGAAGGGAGCAAGTTGTTGAGTAAATAAGGGGGTGGCACAAATATTTACGAAAAAAAATGCAAGGTTGTTTTTGTTCTAATTAGGAAGAAAGAGTACAATTTTCATACCTCGTGCGTTTTTCCTTACTCCTTGGATGTATAAATAATAGGTATACTTTTTACTTTGAGCTTTTCAAAAAATAGTATTTGTTACTACTTTTAGATATTCTATCATTACAAATTTAAATATAATTATTTAGGACTAGACGAAAAATGACAGGGAAGTTTCATAATATATATTTATTCAAAAAAATTTTAAATTTAATTTTTATTTGTATAAATCATACAAATGAAAACATTGTTGGAAATCTTTACATACCAATCCGTAAAGAACTACCCGCTTTATTCCTTTTTAATTGTTACTTATGAGATTTTTTTTCCATTCATTTTAAGTGTCCACTTAGAAAATCAATGAAGTATTGGTTTTTTTTTTTTAATTTTATCCCTATTAATTGATCAAAGTGATATATTTTGAGTATTTAATAAATGATAGTAAAATGAAATATTATTTATATTTATTAAAATTGAGACCAATTAATGATTTTCTTAATTAATGTGTTGAAATATAAAGTGATATTTTAAAAGGAATGAAGAGAGTATGGTCAATTATATTTGTGCAATAATATGAAACTAACTTTGCCCACTTATAGTTTTCTTTTTCTTTTTTAATTATGTTATTTATTTTATTGATAAACCCGGCCACCAACATTTGGCTTTCTTGTCTTGTCAAAAAGCAACCTTCTGTTTCTATTTCTTTTATCAGGAAATATATTAAAATATATTTCTATATTGGAAGAATACATTGTTACTAGTATCAGAATAACACTCTCATCTCTTTTCTCTTTATAGCTAATTTGAAAGAGTATTAATTCGGAATCTTTTATGGTGGAATATTACTATGAAGATTCGCAATATTATAGTACAATATTTGGTAACTTGAAAAGTAGAAACGTGAAAGTGCTAGTGATACGTTCATACATTCACCCAAATGATGGACAAATTCACACAAATGAGTCAAATGACAAAAAAAAATTAATTTTAATCTACCGACTATATATGTATTTTCATCAACTAGTGGACTTATATGAATGACATGTATGTATTTATGATAGTTCTCACATATGAAAGTGGATATATGCATTTCATCCTAGGCTTGTAGTATATGAAATTTCTGTATTGATTGTAAATATAAATTTAACTCAATAATGACAAAGTTGGGCCTAAATCCATAAAAACAAAAATACAAATGTTGGTTTTGTAATTCGAATTGATTCAACAATGGGGGCTGAAAGAATTTTTTTAATTACTTCAATAATTGTTAGTGTGCTATTGAACATTTTCACATCTCGAGTTTTCGGATAAAACCTACTGAAATGATTTTTGGTATACATCATAGTGGAGAAGTGTAAATATATGGTAAAAAAAAATGATAATAATTGTGAGATTACCAAAACACGCATTTTATATATCTAGATAATTTTTTAGTTAAAATTATACCATTATCAAAACCTTTTGGATGTTGTAATATTATACTTTTGGAATATTTTTTGATATTTATAATGTACATTATATTTATTTATTATTTTTGTTTTATTTTATTTTTTTAATATATTTACTATCTTTAATGGCATATTAAATAACTAACTATAAAATATAATATCACATTCTACTTTATTTTTCATTACCAAATGTAATATTGTCAAAAAAATTAATTGGTATTTTTGGTAATTTATTGAAACCTTGGATACCTAGTTGATTGAAATTGAAACTGGTGGATGTTAACTAATAATGGGTCAAATCTGGGTGCTCATAGTATTAAAGTATTCACACTAGTTTTTCTTATTTAATATTAAATTATCTTTCCAGGTAAACACATCCCTTATAAAAATTAATTTTAAAAGAAACACGGGTAATAATAAATTTTAAAAAAATGAAAATACTATTTCTGAAATGTATTTAGGATTAAAATTGTTTACTTGATAAAAGAAATCCAACAAATAAAAGAACTAGTGTGAAATGAATAGACAAAACAAATAAAACATCTTTTGTTTTTCCTTTCCTAATTACTCTGCCTCAACTAAACATTATCCTCAGTCTCAGAATTCTCTCTCTCTCTCTCTCTCTCTAATCTTCATCCCCAAAAATGTTAACCCAAAACCCCTCCCCCCTAAAAACCCTAAACCCTAATCTCTCCAAATTCACCAACCCACTTCTCAAAACTCTAACCCCAAAAATCCACCTCCCCCCTCAAAACCCTAAATCCCTCCTCATCCGATGCTCACTCCGGCGAGACATCCGCGTCCTCGCCGGCCGGAGCAAGACCCCCCCTGACGGCGGCTCCGGTGGCCGCATCGAGGGAAACTCCGAGCTCCGCCGAGAGGCGAAGCGGAACGCCAAGAGACGAGCCCGGAAGCTAGCTGAAAACTTATCTTACCGGTTGAAAAGCCCTCATAAGAATTATGCGGATAATTTCTCTGAAGACGAGCTCCAGATGATCGGGTTGGGGTACGATCGGATGGTTAGGTTTATGGAGAGGGACGATCCGAACCTTCGACACCCGTATGACTGGTATAAGTATGGGGAATTTGGGCCGTACAGCTGGCGCGGGGTTGTGGTCGGGGAACCCGTGAGGGGACGATTATCGGATGAGTGTGTGACATTGATGGGGGAGGTGAGGGATCACGAGGAATGGGAGGAGATTGAGCGGTTTGAAATGGCTCAAGATTATGGGAGCAGGTTGAATTCGTTGGATCGGGAAGTGGGGTTGCAGTACTTTTGGGTTTTCGTTCGACACCCAAAGTGGAGAGTTACCGATAAGCCATGGGAGCAATGGACTTTAGTGTGCGAGGTGGCGATTGAGGCAGGGAAGCAGAGGTTGGATAAGTGGAATTTGATGGGTAGGTTAGGGCAGAAAACGAGGGGTTTGATTACCCAGTGCGCGGCTTGGATGAGACCTGACATTATATATGTAAAAAGGCCTGTGTATCAAAGTCGGTTCGAGCCACAAGCTGGGTTTTTTAAGGCGTTGGTGCCTTTTCTTGACCCTGAAACCGAGCAGGATAATTTGGTCTTGTTGGAGGGTGATGATGGGGGAGTTGAGCTGTGTACTTATTTCGGTGGGTTGTGTAAGATTGTGAAGGTGAATCCGAAGGCATTTGTTGATGATGTGGTGAAGGGGTTTGAGAAGTTGAGTGATGAGAAAAAGGCCAAGTGTTTGGAATTTTTGTTGGTGAATCATCCGATCCAACTTTTGCACCCGTATACGAAGGAGTGGAAGGTGAAGTTGGAGGAGATGGAGTTGGGTTGCGATGCAGAGGACGAGGAGGAGGCTGTGGGTGATGACATGGAGGTCACTGATTGGATAGAGGACGATGGCGATGGCGATGGCGATGAAGATGATGATGTGGTGATCGATGTGGACGGGGATGGAGATGCCAATGATGATGTATTGGGTGTTGGAGATGACGAAGAAGACTTGAGCGACAAAAAGAGCAAGAAATATTGGGAAGACGAATTTAAGAATGCTTTGAGTAGCAACGAAGCAATGGAAGCTCTTGCCAAACGGAGCATGGAGATGTCGACGAAGGTGTATGAGAAGCAAATGAGAGAGGAAGAGGAAAGACAGATGGCACGTCCTGAAGATGGGGACGAATTAGCAATGAGGGGTAAAAGGGCCAAAGTGAGTCCTAAAGAATGGAAGATACTAGGGTATGGTCCTTATAGGAGGAGGATTAGGAAGAGTAGGATCCCACCTGGGGTGTTCTTACGCGCCGCTGTTCGACCATTTACTTACAAGAATTTGGTGAAGGAGATTGTTTTAACAAGACACGCCATATTGGATGGTGAAATCACTGCAAGCAACTGAAAAGGGGTCATGGTTTACATTGTTTGCAAATGTTTTTTGGAAAGATGTGAATTTTGCACTTGTCACTATCTCTTCACTTGCTAGGTGTAGTAGATCAGTGGGAAAATGTCACTGTTGCTGGAAACATTTCCGTTTGTCACCTGAGCTCAATAAAATTTATTGACATTATTGTTGACTTCCACCAAATCCCGCAAGCCGCAAAGCAGTAGATTTGTGTACTAGGATATTCATACATATGTAACTTTTGCATAGAATATATATGTCGTGGTGCTGTCAAACTGTTATCACCTTCATATTACTGCCAGAACTTCATGAAGGTAGTAATAAGGAATTCATCTGGTAAACCACCTTATGAAAGCTTTGCAGTCAATAAAGCATAGAGATGCAGAGGGAGGGAGAAAGAAAGAGATTTCATAAACTTCCGGGACTCTAATTCATAGGGACTTGGCGGAAATCAAGCAAGCAAGGTATGAAATCTTCATGAATTGGGATCCAGAACAAAATGTTGCGACTCTATTTACGGAATTATAAATGTTAACTTGATGGTCTGCAAATCAGAAACACTGCTTCAGTAAAAATATGTTTGGATCAGAAAAAATGGAAATGATCATACCGCAAGAACAATTCGTCCATGGATGCCTGCTGGTTGCAAACATTGCTATTCCTATGAGAACACAATCAAACATTGCATCCATTTTTGTACTTCTCGGTCCAAGTCCTTTCCAAGGACTAATGGCCAACCAAACAATCCGCCCAAGAGTAATAAAGTGGGTAAGAAGAACAAAGGAGAGGAGATAGCTCAAGTGCCTGGATTGAAGTGGAGAAAATGTTGATCAAACTACCCTGGACGAGGACAAAGTAATTCATCTAGACCCGGTGATCCATTCAAAGTTCAAAGTATCTACTCTCCAGAGTTTCAAGATTAAGTGCATGTACAATAATACGACAGCTGCGTACTTAAAACTATCATATAATACATCTAAAGCTAAAGCACAAATGGTAAATAGCAATAATCGCTTGACTTAAATAGAAGGAGCCAGTTTTGACCACCACCACCATTTAGAAAATGCAATTTTATATATAATTGAAAATTCCACGAAGCTGAAATTTGATTACTACAGTTCAATACTGCCTTACATATTCAGCAGACCAACTTAAAACAAAAAACCCAAAAGATCATCCTTGTAAGCATTATACAACATTAGGTTCTCAACAGAGCTATCAGAGAAAGTTAAAAGAGTTTGAAAAGATTCAGCTTACGCCACTTGGATATGATACAATAACACCACTCGGAAGCTGTACAAAGACAATGGATAATTGAAAAGCAAAATCCTTACTAATATAGCAACCCACATATCCACTTCGATAAATACGAAAACATAACAAAGAGAGAGTTATTCGCACGCCAATTTAGTACCGAAGCTGGTGAGGCAAATGGCAAAGGCCTGGAACGCCGACAGTGGCTGCCTGTAGTCCATGGTGAATGTGTCATCACCCACTTTCCCAAACTGAAGCAGAACCGTTTCCTCATCGCCCTTGCCACCTGGCTGGCTCTGATCCATCGTGGCAACCAGCTGAAAATTTTTCACCGATGCGACTGTCACCCTACCATGAAAATTCAAGCACCAGCACTGTAGATGCTCGTGCCACCTAGGCGCTTTGTTCCTCAAGACAGTGTGTCCACCAGAAGCTGGCCCGGTCATTTTTGAATCAGAGTTTTCAGGCGTCCTCTTGGTTTCAGATTCTGAGGAAGACGAGCATTGGAGTGAGGATATCATTCTCCTAGGTCCCCTCGATTTTAGAATGTTGAACTTGTAGGACACTTGGCCAACTACAAAGTTGCTTGAGGGGACTTGGGGGCTAATTTGCTTGCTGGCGAAACGTCGGCAACCTTTGCTGCTTGAGGGTTTGGCACCATTTATTGGGGGCTGGCTATCATAGATAGTGAAGTTGGTGCCGAGGAAATCAGATCTGCAAAATCCGAGATTGTGCAAATAGAGTAGTTTAGCAGAAACAGCCTGAGCAGAAGAGATATCCATGTTTTCCTTTCAAACTCAAAAGGATATAGACAAGATCAGTTCTCGTTACTAAATGTAAAACCAGGGTAAAATGGCACGTTATGTCTTTCATTTTTCCAAGAACCATGGTCATGGGTTCAATTCTTACCTAAAACATTTTCTATATCATCAAAGTTTTATTTCTGCATTACAGTAAAATAATTAGAATTGAATATCTCCACCCCTATCCCTTTAAAACTTACTGGCTTGGCACCTATTTACCTATCACTCTTTTAAAATAATTATCGCAATCAATATTTTTCTCTCTATTACTTGAACAGAAATAACTTACCGCAACTTTCCCACGTAGGCATTACTTCCTTGAGATATGTCATTTGCGTCGAGTGATATAATGTACTCTGTATGAGCATTGTGCCTGCATCTACGTGCAGCCAGAAGGAATTTTCCATTGTCTGTTAATGCTGCAAATCAAAAGCTAGCATTGTGAAACCCACATCACAAAAACAAAAGTAGAAGGAACAAAATGGAGCAAAAGCAAGTGACATGGCTATCAAGACACGTGCCATATGTTTTCTACCAATTTCACATTTTAGGGGAACTACAGAAAGGTAGCACAATCAAAAAGATTATTGACTAATCAATACATGTTATTTCTTTAATTGTTAGCATGACACACGTATAAGAACAATCCCAATGTGAGAGATTTGAATACGTCTTCCATGAACCATCATCATCGGCACACCCAATCACAGATATCAGTATACAGACAAACGATGTCGTTAATCCGCAAATTTTGAAAATTGTATTATCACACTTAATAATGCTGAAAGAATGCATGGCGAAAATTGAGTAATTAGGCATTCGTGTCTTGATATGCCAAAAGAAAAACAAATCAAAACAACCCCTATTAAAAATGCTTCAAGCAAGCACCACGAAGTACATGTCAATGAACTCTTGCATGTAATTTCAAGTCATGGATGGTATATGACACATAACTATCAGACAACAGTTGTCATTGCTAACAAAAAAGGAAGATAACTTGAGATAAACTGATGAGTAATAAGAACAAGTTATATGTTGACCGACCAACATCGAAAATCCCCAATTATTGAATAATTAAAAGGCACTAAGGCAGTCAACAAAACAGAAAATTTCACGATCTACTTACATGGGGAAAGGCCAAGATGCAGATAGAATGTTGAGTTTTTCTTGTTTCGCCTGATGAGACATTGTAGTGGAGTGTCACGGGGACCAGGCTGGAAAGCGACAAAGATTGATTAAAACATCAACACTGAGACTTCAACAAATACTAACAGCCCTGAAGATAGAAACAAAAACTAAACAATAACCAATCAATTGCCGAGAAATAACTATCAACATAATCGCGTAAATGATTCTAACTACTAAAATTGTTTAACAATTGCGGATTTTACTACAGCTTTAAGAACATGATGAAGTGAAAGTAACAAGAAATATGAGAAATAATTTAAAATGATAGACTTGAATACATTCACATGACTCTAAGAAAACACACACACAAGAAAAAGATAAAAAAAAAAATTTAACAGAGAGACAAAAATGCAATCAAAAAGCAAATCCTTATCATGCAGTTTACCACCTTGTCAGCAACAACCAACAAGTAGCCGTAACTCTGGCTGGAATCTTCCCCAATGATCTTTCCCCTACTTAAATCTGACATTCTAGCTTTCACTCTCACAAAAGTCAGACACATTTACTGGGTCCAACAATCTATTAGTAATGAGTTTTAAATATCTGCATGTAGGGGAGAGCAAATAATCGGGTTACCCAAAATTCGAACACAATACCCGAACTGAATTACCCAACAAATCGTTTCAATTTTTAAATTTACAACATTTGGGTTCGGTTACGGATTTTAGTTCTCAAAATTTTTGGGTACCCAAAATACCCGAAATAAATATAGATTAATATAATTAACACTTTGTACAGAATTAGAACCATCTCTCTCTCTCTATCTCTCCCCCTCTCTCTCTGTATACATTCTCATCTTCTTCCACCTCACACCCTGATCCAAGGCGAAGAAGAGTTACCCATTCCAACTTCTAACCATCTTTATCTCTTCCTATAGATTCACAGTAACGTTTACTCCCTGTTGAGCAACAGGAGTCGCTTTTTCTCCCTCAATCACGCCTTCGAGGTGCTCCGCTGATTTCATATGGGAGATGAAGTAATTCCCAAATTATTCTCAAAATTTCGGTTTTTCTCGGTTTTGGTTTTGGGTTCAGTTACAAGTCTAATTCGGTTCCAGTTCGGTTTGTAGCAAATTTCAGTTAAGTTTTGGTTCCATAAATTTTGGATTTGGTAATTTGGGTAGTGAGTTTTGGTTCGGGTTTTACCTGAAATGAACAAACCTATCTCCACGCATTTATCTTAATTCTTCATAAAGACAAACTATTCTTTGGAGTCTCTCTGCCTTAATTTTCTACTTTTATTTAATCCCTCGAAAAGTCTGGAAATTACCCTTACCTGTATTCCTTGTCCTCCCAAATTCCCAATTCGGTAAAAAATCAGCATAACCTTAATCTAATTGCCAAAAAGATTTTAGCTCCCATGCACCTTTCCGACAAATAACTACTAAAAATCTGTAGAATCTTTGTTTAGTTGCTCAAGTGAAGTCCATCTTGTTTTTGTCGACTTACCAAAAAATTCTAGTTTTTGTTGGTTTCTTGGTATCAATCTCATAATTCGACCTGTAATCTTTCTACTGTCCTGTTAGATTATCCACTACAATTAACACCATTAACTACCATTTCTAAATCAAGTGCATGCATTAATAAATTAATAAACAGAAATCGCAAGTACTTGAAACTTTCCCAGTTTCACGCGGGAAAATTTGAAACTTTCATCTTCTTCATGTCATTTCAAAATTTACTAGAACCTATCTCACCCATTTGCTACCATTTTCCTTATCCAACCTGTCAATTTAACACTGATGAAACGCAATTTAACATAATATAACGTACTTCCAAGAAAACAACATTCATGCATTTGGTCATACTATCAACATCAAAAACCCGTTGCATAAACAAATCTAAAAAAATTCCCAAATCAAATCTCACACAAATTATTCTGCAGCTGATAAAATGCCATCTGACAAAATAAATTTCCTGAAGTTTAACAACTTCCAGCACAAATTAGATACATAATCAACAACAGAAACCATAACCAAGTAATTTTGAAACTAACCAATTCCGTTCAAAATCAATTCTCATATCACAGAAACAATCTTATATATTGAACACTATATCCGCAAAAACAAAGAAAATCCTAATCACAAAGATTCTCCAAAAGAAAACTCAATTTCAAAATCAGATCTCATTTCACAAACACAATCTTTTCAAAATGCGTTTACAAAACACAACACCCACAATAAAACCACATTGAGACGCAATTGACCACACAATCAAAACAAATCCAATTAAACCCTAAACACGAAAATTCCCAAAACAAAAAACCCAATTTCAAAAACAATCAAAACCCAATTCCCATTTTCTCGCACCTGTTTGAGGGAGCAAGGGAAGGTGATTTTGCCGCTACGGAGCGGAGACTTGACGAGATCTTTGGTAACCTCTCTCCACCTCTTGCAAACGCACCCACATGCGACGACGTTTTTGCGGATCGGCCACGTGTCCTCACTGGCCTCCACCCTCTTCACGATCTCCCCTACCAGCTCCGGCACCATGCTCCCCCACCTCGATCCCCCGCCGTCCGATCCCTCCTCCGCCACGTCATCTTCAGATGCCGAATCTTTGGGGGGGAGAACGGAGGAGCGGGTGCTGATCGTACGCTGCAAAAGGGACCTCCTCAGTGACATCGGAGATAGGTACAGAGAGAGAGAGAGAGAGACAGAGAGAGAAATCTGGCAATTTTTTCTCTTCAGATTTGAGACAAAACTGATGGTGAAAGTTGTAACTGCTCCAACAGGGGAATCTAACGGCGTTAATTCCCAAGGCTCGTGGTTTATGAAAACTACACCTACACCCCCAGGTGTTCATAAAATTGTTAATTTTAGTAGATTTTGGTTCAATATACAGAGTTTGCATGTGCTATTTTTGGACCTATATAAGTCGGAATTTTAAATTGGATTCATTCATTTTTTCTCTAGAGGAAAAAAAATTTGCTTTTTCTGCTAAAAAGTGCAAGCAACCGAATCCTCAATATATAGAGTTTCGGCAATGATATCACAACTATGATATTGCACAATCTGCCCTATTGTTTGGCATGGAAAATGCACACGACAACAAGTACATATATCTCGTATTAGCAACGAATTGTTGAGATCGCAGGCACATACGTGCTCAACTACAGCCATGTAACTTTGATTTGTAATTGTTCAACTACTAAATCTCATTGAATCCTGTAAAATGTTTTCCAAATCAGAAGCCCAAAGCTCAAAGGGATCAACGTGGCCATCTTAGGCCCATCTCATTTTTTTATTTTGATTTTTGACAAAAAAATCTTAACGGAAATGTAGTGACGGATCTTAATTTAGCTAAGATACTCGTCGGTTCAATCCATGACTAATTATTTTTAACAAGCAAATTTCCATATAATTATTCATTTTAGTTCAAAATGAGGTTTTAAATGTTCATGACGTAACCTTCGCTGATCATAATTTAATCTGAGTGAAAAATTGCACGACAGTTGTTCCGTGTATGTTTTAATCGAGATATGGAGGGGTCTACTTGAAATTTTCAGGTCTAGTGGGTGAACTACATATTACCTTTTAGGGATGTAATTATAATATTTTGGTGTTCATAGTGCTGAGATCGTTAGATACATAATAAAATTATTTGTTTATATTTTTTTACCTTGAAAGACCCCGACAACTTGAAGGTGTTCTACACTCCTTTGACTGGGGGTATAATTTATTTATTTTTTGTCAATATTTAATCTGGTTTATAAATTCAGCCCTGGCACTGTCACGGCCAAAATAAAATTATTTGTCTTTTTCTTTTTCTTTTTTTTTTCTTTTCAATTATCAGAACTACTTTAATACTAATGTCTAACCAAGAAACATGACCAAACTATTCTTATTAACAATTAAATAAAAAAATTAACAAAACCAATGGTATTAATAAAAATGATCGGAGCCAGCTATAGAGCAGACCACTATGGATCAGAAATCAACAACAAAAATTAGAAATCTAGCTTAAATGCACGCACAAAATGTTGGCCTTCCAGTATCGGTCATCACTTCCTAATACGAAAATTTGTGAATCGGTTTACAGCCGCTACAAAACCGGATTAATACGTTGCCCTCCGCAGCTTTGGATTAAAAATCCAACACCTGGCTTGTGTGTTATAACAATTTAAAATCTAAGTTGTCGTTAACAGCGTTTCATCAACTCTCAACTAAACAACATGAGCAAAGCTTTCCCGAACTGCGTTTACATATATGTTTTCAAAACTCGATCGAAACCATCAATTCGGTGGGAATGGAATTCAAGACTACTCTTTCCGAACAAAAGAGAGCACCTTTTCTTCCAAAATTGCGTCTTATTTTCAGTTTCGGAACCACGAAACCAGTAAAAACAAAACTGAAATTTAAAAAAAACACCCAAGCAAACATGCCAGGCAAAAGTAGTCATAAGATTCTAGATCCGAAACACAACATAAGAGGGGCAAAACTCTGCCTAATTCTAGATGACAGATCAAAGATTTCTACGTCCACGGTCGTGATTCAATCCCCAAGTGTGCACCCCGAACTGCAGCTGTGCAACTGCGATCAGGAACTCTACCGCTTGCTGAGGTGTCAACAGATCCACTACTTTCCTGATCGTACTCAGCCGTAGATCATCAGCCTTGTCCAGAATCCTCACCAGCTGCTCCAATTTCCCATCTATGTCTGGATGCTCACCCAAAAGATCACTCGAACTATCCTGCGATAATACAGAAAAAATCATATCATTTTAACATTTCGTAGTTATGAAATTAGGCAACTTATATGACAATAGAACAAAATTAGGATGTCACTTCTTTAAAAGAACAAATTCACCTTGATACTCTTTTTACAAGTATTATTTCCTCAGTTTGTTTGGTCGAAACTTTTAAGTTTAAATCTTCTTGCCTTTTTGCTTAAAATATAGACTACATTTCCTTGTTGGACAAAATTGTCACTGAAAAGGGGAGATTATTGTTTCTCACGAGGGATTAGTCACAATTAAGGGTAAAATAATACCACAAAGCCAATAACAGAGTATAAATTAATCAAACAGTACTATAGATTGTGTATAAAAAAAGAAAATAAATATGGAAAAGAAAATACAAACACTATATATTGTGCAAAGATTTCCCATTAAAAAAATATAATGAAAAAAGAAAATAAAAATGAGGTGTTCAAAGAGTCGTAATAGTGGGTTGAAAATTTATTATTGAGAAACAATATGGTCACAAACAAATTTTTTTACTCTAAAATATAAATTATTCATTTTTCTTTACAATTATGGGGAGACAAAAATCTTAACCAAATATGTAACTCCATCATTGACTATATGTTATTTCGTACAGATCATTGGCAAAACATAGCTACTGATTCACTGTCCTCCATCCTGCGCCCCGTAAAACATTTGATTCTGCTTTTGAGCACGACTCAGATGCATCATTCGCGCATATGACAACTATATTCGCACTTCCCAAAAGTTATTGTGTAGTTTTAAAATTGATAGTGAAAAACAAGAGTTTACTACATGAACAACAATTTAGCGCCTCGTAATTTTGAATGTCTTAAGATAAAATGCCTGCCTGCCACGCGGACAATTCATCAGTGATTGCATTCTCCTCGCCAACAGTCTCGCACTGCAGCTCGCTAACACGTCGGAACTGCTCCGGGGAAAGATCCCCGAGGTCCCCGGTCCGTAGACCCCGCAAGATATCCACGACGTGGCTCTCGAAAAGGATGCTAGACTCAGTGTATATAACGTGGAAGGCCATGGTGGGACGCCACCCCGCGATCCAGTGGAGGGACCTCTCGAGGGCGGTGGTCCACGTGGCCCCGAATACCTCGAGCACGTCTTGTGCGGCCGCAAGCGACTTCACACGGTAGAACTCTGCGTAGTGGGACATGACCTTGTTGACGAGCTGGCGGAGGGTTCTGCGGTCCTCATCGGTGGCCGGGGGGCGCGGGGCTTGTGCCAGCTGGCTCACCAGGAGGCGGAGCTGAGCGGTCCATGCCTCGTAGAACTGTTCGAAGCTCATTTTTCAGAGAGAGAGCAAGAGAAAGACACATCTTTAGCCTCTAGGTGGCTTTGTGCATGGGAGCAGTGCTGCGGAGTGATGTGGCGTAACCGGGTGACTGCCACGTGGGGGCTACTTGGGAGTGCCTTATTGGAAGATTTTGCCGAGTGAATACTTGGAGGCACAACAATTTTCTGTAATATTGCATCGAGAAATTATTTTTTAGGTACAATTTCCTGTGGAAAAACGATAGGTGATATTTTTGGTGGATTTAATATGAAACTAAAATCTCAATCTTTTGCTTAAGTTTGTCAAATAGTTTGGATCTTGAAAATATTCATCCGAAGTATTATATTATAAAATAAAATAAGAAAAAAGGCAACTTTAAGGTAAATCTAACTACAAATTACTAAAATCTCAATCTTTTGCTTAAGTTTGTCAAAAAGTTTGGATCTTGAAAATATTCATCCGAAGTATTATATTATAAAATAAAAGAAGAAAAAAGGCAACTTTAAGGTAAATCTAACCTTAAGGTAAATCAACTTTAAGGTAAATCTAACAGTTCCTGATATATATAGACGTAACAAAAAAAACATATCTGCATGTGAAGTCACAGCAACTTATGTTGTCCTTTTTCGCAATGAACATGACAATGCTACCAATATTATGAAAAACAATATCGTACATATAGAGTTACCTACCTAAGCATAACGAGAAATAGAAATGAAGTGACAATTAGATACAGAATGATGTGGCATAACCACATAACTACATTTGGTTACCACTGACAAAACAAGGTGTCTACCACTACAGTTCATAGTTTGAATAAAGTTTTACAAATCTTGGCACTTTATTCACTCTAATCTATTAGAAGTGAGAGCCTTCGTGCTAAATATAGCAAGAGTTTGCGGAGGAAACCGGTGCTTGCTTTCTAAATTTTGCCAGTAAGAGAACAGAAAAAGGTTAAATAGCTAACTCAGAGTTCCTAAACTTGAGGGAAGCAGACAAGTTTTTGGTTTCCCAATACAATTTGAGAAGCACTGCTTCAAAAAAGTTTTGGTAATGACTATTAAGATTGTCTTTGATAAACCATTGTGGCAGAGTTCTCCAAGCAACATCTTTCTGAGGAATATAAACGTATTGGAAAGAATAATAACAATCATACATGATTCTGAACAGTGTCTTGAAAATAGACATCACAGCGGTTAGCACCCTATCTACCTTGCCCTTGACAAATAGGGCAAAAGCCTCATTAAATTTGTACCCTCATTTATGTTTAGAAGAAATCTGCTCCACATAAACTATCAGGAAAAAAAAAGAAGAAAAAAAAAACACAACAAGAACAAAAAACAAACAATTCACTTTAGTGGTAAAGAAATTTCTTTTCGAACAGCATACGATCCAGAAAGTAGGACCAAGCCAACCACGTAAAGCAGGACATAGAGATGACAGCAAGTCGAAGTACTTGCGAGGAGCTTGAGATCGACTAGAGTTCTACCAAATACCAAATTAGTCAAGTTTGAGTATTAAGATGCTCAAATTGTTTGGACTCACGAGTAGCTCGAGCTCGAGTAGGGTTCACTTAGCTAAAGTCAAGCTCGAGTATGCATAATACTTTGCTTGACTCGGTTACAATAACAGGACAACAACTATTTTTGACAAACGAGAATAAGGAAGCCACCAGAATTAGGATACGTATGCACTGCTTAGCTGGAGAAACAACCCTCATGTGAGTTTTCTAGTCACTTCTTCAAATATCATTCTCATGCATAATTTAAGCCCCTTCTCTTGTCCCTTTCCTTCCCTGTGGAACTATCTCGAACTCTTGGGCCAAATTCATAGCAGGTAAGAAGGAAGAGATCAACACAGCAGCATTATTTTCCTTGATGAAGGTTAAGGTAATGCATACAGTTGCAAAAATAATTTCGATAAAAGGAATAATTGATGATATGCTTGTACTAAACGAAGTGAAATGGCCAGTCACTGTGAAAAATGGGAGTGGAAATTACGAAACAATGCTATGTAGTCCTCTGTAAGTATGATAATTAACGCGGGGAAGAAGATCTTGGTAATATTTCATCACACCATAATAATAAGTATACTTTTTTCATTTAATTATGCTTTAGAAGTTACTAATTGAAAGTTAATTCATAAGCCACCAAAAAAATTTGAAGGCCACTCTAATCCTTAAGCCACACTCAGCACTCCAATCTACTTTGACATTTTCATTGAAAAGAAATAAAAGTTCACTTTTCTTTTCCCCATCTTATTGTTTCTCATCTCGCTTTTTGAGTTCTTAAAATGCAACTTCCCCCTTTCAATATTGAGAAAAAATGGAATTTCTAACCCCAAAAAAAAAAAACCCCACATTTCAGCATTGACGCACGTATATTGCAAAAATTCTAATTAATATCCACAAAATACAGAAAAGAATGAGATGAAACAAAGCCATTAACATCAAAAGCAATTTCTCATTTAAATCACTTAGCATTCCAACACCAGCATTCAATACAGATCACTGAGAGTAAAACAGCTCAAACAACAGACATTTAAAATTACCCACAGGTCCCTTACAGAAACCCTAGAAAACATGGGGGGGAGGGGTAAAACCGTCATTCAACAGCTTTGTGCGCCGCATTCGATTGCTTATCGAGTAGTTGTTGCTGGATTGACTTTCTCTGGATATCGCTCCACTTGTTAATCGCCGCCGCGCATATAACTGAAAATAAGCTCAAGCAGATATATAAATGCATACAAATATATATATGTATAATATATATACATATATGTATATATGTATACATGATAGTGGGAAGAGAGTGATTACATCCGGCACCGACGAAGTAGAGGAGGCGAGCGAGCTTTGGGCCGGCGGGGCCCGCTAATTCTTCTCCGGTCATCGCTGTAGCTGCGAAATTAGGAGAGAGGGAAAGAGAGAGAGAGAGAGAGGGAGGGAGAGAGAGAGAGATTGAAAGTGTAAATTATTATTTACACTAGAAGGCCTTGATACTTTCAAAGGATGCAGATGTACCCCTGGAAAATATGAAACTACATGGAAACACAGACACACCAAAATAGTTACCTTCTTTGTGTCCAAAAAGCATTCTCTGTAAGTACTTCATAGTCAATTCGAAGCACATACCAAACATATGGCTCTTAAATTTTTATTTTGAAAACTTCAAAATACGTGTCGAAGAAAATAACTTGCTTTTTAATTAATGTGTACATGAAATTTGAGGTTAGCTTTAAAATACTACACCATGAGATGGTGTTTATTGTACTAAGATATTTGGTTAAGCAAAAATTGTTGAGTAGGTTGAGTTTTAAGCAGACTTATTACTGTACTTTTAGAGTTTATTAATACATTATAGCATCTTTAAGCAAATTTATGCCAGTAACTAATAAAATAATTACCGATTCTACTATATTATGGCACCCACTATGTATCCTTGTTTCTATTTCTTACACAGTCGATTGATATATACTCCGCAACATTCCGCAGGTGTTTTGTTATATTGTCGTGAAAGCTCATCAATGTTTGCGGAATACTTATATATCGCTACTTTGCTAGTATGAAACTAGGGCAAGATACTGATGTGCAACTATTATGCATATACATCGGTTCTCGGCTTTCGCCTTCTTACAAATATGACAAAAATATGCCATTTTTTCAACGTGGATAAATGAACACGCATTTCCTTATTTCAAAATTGTAAAATTTTTTTTGTCTATTTCTCACAATAGGGGTGAGCATTCGGATAATTCGGGAAATATTCAAACCAAATTATCCGAATCCAAATTACCCGGAAAAAAAAACGAGATTCTCAATCCCAAAATTCCCGAACCTGAATTATAAATAAGAAATTTGAACTGAACCCGAATTAGATTAAAACTCGAATCCGAACTACTCGAACCCGAATTATATACATAAAACGACATCGTTTTTTTTTTTTATATATATATATATAAAACGACCATCAAAGTACAAGATTCAGGACAAGTAGTATCAAGACATTGTTAAAAATTGTATCCTAAAGAAAACATGGTAAGCATGAAAGAATCATCAAACTGCAATATTCAGGACAACAAGTATCAAGACACTGTTAAACATTGTATCCTAAATATATAAATAATAAAACTTGAAAAGTATGAAAGAATTGTCCAATTAATGATCACAAAGTAGATTGTAAACAGGGCATAACCTACAAGGAATGAAATAGAACTAATTGTAGTCGTGCAAATCTAGTCATGTGGAAATCTCATCATCACCTTGAAAAATTCAAGAGAATAAATAATTATCTACAACAAAAAGAGGCCAGTTTAACTAACTCCTATTCGCTATATCCCCTCCACTTTGCTCATCTTCACGTGGGGGGCTAGGAGGAGAAAGAAAAATTCATTTCCAATCAATCATTTGGACAAAAGTAGCCCAGAAGGATTTTAAGCTGCGAACTAATTTTGGTAATTTTCAATTGGTACTAGAAACGTATTGGTCTCATACAGAAAGTAAAATAGGTGAAATAACATGACGATATTTGACAACTATGATTGGGATGCAAGACTGCAGTGATAAGAATTATAAGTATAAGACAATAACACATGAGCACATCAGTAGTTACCGGTTCAAGAATAACTTAATTGACTAAAATATTGGTAACTAAATGATCTATCACCATTGCAATAGCATGTATAGGTATCTAATACTACCATATAAAAACAACTTCACTCACATTTTACTCGGAGGAAAAAAAAGGATGCAATATTTGGAACTTCTACCAACCGGTTCAAAAACAACAAAAGGGAAAAAAAACATCAACATTTCTGTCTTTTTTCAAGCACTACACCGGGAAAAAAGTAAGGTAGTACCTCCCTTATAAAAATTAAGCACAATCCTTAAAAGTGAAACTTTTTGCAGGCACGATAAAGGTATAATCTCAAATACCCATTGTCATATATTGGACACATCGCCTAGCTACGCATTGCTGATATATTTGCTTGTTTATATTTGATTTATATCCATATTTATTTTTTAGGTTATCCATATAAGTAGCTCATTGTTTCTCTACAATTCACATCAATAATAATTCTCTTACTTGTCTAATATATTAGTTATCCCAACTTAATAAATTGTGTTCTCAAAATTATTATCTCATAATTTCGTCTCATTGCATAGATCATAATCAGATCTTCAAGGGACACTTCCTATCTAAAATCTACTCGCATTCTCGGCTAATTAGATTGATACAATTAACAAATATTATCAAACAATAGCTCAAAAACGCACCTGTACATGATAATCTATAAGATGAGACCATATGTTAATGGATATGCGCATGTTCATAACTCGTGTCCGGCTTAGCAGCAAATCAACTCCTCATATTCCATCGTTCCGGTTTTTGTCCGTCAAAATAAAAATAATCAGAATCCAATTCCTGAAAACAGTATCTCGTCTCATTCGGGTCAAAATCTAGTAAAAGTCCCTTGAAAAACTCATCATCCGAAAATTTTTCCATCTCACCCTCCTCCTCGTCCACCATTATTGACGTTTCTTCCTCACCCTTTGCCTTATCAAAATCATCACATTTCTGCATATCCATGTCCTTGTGACCTTTGAACAATTCCATGTGCCGTACCAACTTCGCCCTACGTGAAAAGCTTGTACCACACGAGCACTTGAACAATATCTCACCACATTGCTTCATATGCCCCTTTAAATCAGCTAAGATGGAAAAATTCTTCTTGTTGCAACGTGTGCACGAGTACATCTTAGGGCAATGGCACCTCAAATAGTGATTCTTCACACAAACCACTGATTTCAAGGGCTTGAAACTTTTTTGCAACTTATTTCTGTCGCACCCTATAATTGGGCACGAAAAACGTGTATTTAGCACAATTTTGTCAGCATCCAAACGACTATCCTTATGTGTTCTAATATGCGTAGGCATATTCGAGTATCGCTTAAATCCTTTGCTGCAATAATGACAATAGTGCTTTATACCGCCCAATAGTTGCGCCCCACTCAACTCAATTATCTCCCATTTGTTACCTAATGCCGAAACTTTAGTCACATCATCAATTTTCCCCACAAAATTAATAAATTTGTCCAAAACTTTCTCATTATGTGGATTGCTAACTGCAATTGCAACTTTTGTCACACCATCGATTCCTTCATCAATATTAGAAAATGTGTTACAAATTGACTCATCTGGCGGATTATTACCTTCAGCTGTAACTTTGGTCGCATCTTCATTTTTCCCCGCGCTGTTAATAAATTTGTCCGGGATTGTCTCTTCCTGCGGATTATCAGTTGCAGTTGCAACTTTAGTCGCATCTTCATTCGTTTCCGCAACAATAAATTTGTCAGAAACTTTCTCTTCAGCTCGATTGTGATCCACTTCAGTGCTGAGTTGACCCAGGGAATTCAGACAATAGGGATATTGGCAGGTGGCGAGTAGAGCGGTGCCATTTTTTATGAGCTGGCAGAGTGCGTTGACGATCTCGGTGGAGACCATCTGCATCTGCTGACTACAGACGTGGCGGCTGGATGAGACAGAGAGAAAAGCTTGGAGAGACTCCATTTGAGATCGGATGGCGGAGAGGTTGTGGAAGATGATGGTGACGTGGTGGGGGTCGGGGTCGAGGCTGCTTTGTGGTGGCTGCCTGAGAGGGCCCATGGAGGAGGGGAAGGAGGAGCCAGTTGGGTTGGTTAGAGAGAGACTAGGGTTGGGCATGTTTTTAAGTGCAGCTAATACTTGAGGTTTAAAGGTTATGAGGAAAGCTTATTCTCTATAACTACATTATAGTATATGCCTCTCCTTGATATAATTATATTATACACCATTAATCTACTAAGGTGCTCACATTTTTTGTGGTAAATATTTATCAGGGATGTCAAGTATCAACATAATATCCATTCGTGATTTGAAAAATATGTATAAAATTTTCTTGTGGTTTAATTTTTGAATAAAAACCCCTTTAAAATTTTGGAGTCTTTGTTTCCTCTACCCCAAAATGGTTAAACTACTAACGGCGTTACTCTTTCGTATGTCATGCCGAATATAACCCTCTATTAAATATCTTTTGTTTTTCTAACTTATCCTCAAATTTTATATGAATTACTAAATATCCCACTAGCTTTTCATTTATTTCATTTAAATCCTAAAATCTACTTTCATTTAACAAATTTAAAATCTTATTTTGTAAATACAAGAATGAAAATTTTTGTATTAATATTATAATTTTTTAGTGATTATTTAAATATTACTACCGAAAGTTATAAATTTACTATCTCTTCTTATAAATATCAACTTTTCTTAAAAAATAACATTGAATAGTGAGCTTTAAAGAATACAAGTAAATTTTCAATAAATTGAAAAATATGTATAACAATGAGAAGCAAGTTTACAAAAACGAGTTGTAAATTACAACATTTAATATTAATTTTGAATATATATTAAAAATTTATGATATTGATACAAAATTTTCATTTTTTATAATGATGATAAGTAACTTTTAGAACAATGAGTAGTAAAATTTTAACCAGCACTTGCAAGCATTAAAATTCAAGCATTATCTATCTATCTATCTATCTATCTATCTATATATATATATATAATTATTTGAATTACTTGTTTCTCTCAAAATTTTTAGATTATTATTACTATTTTTTTTTATCATCTGAATTCAATTAAATTGAGCATCTTTCTCTATCTACATAGCCTATTAATTTTAAGTCCT
>MKEJ01097480.1:0-12474 GCA_001753735.1 Embelia ribes | reverse complement strand
TTTGGGTGCACCTGGAGAGCAGCTCGAGGCTAACATAAATGTTTTAATATTTATTTAAATTCGTAATTTATATTTCTGGCATAATTTTATTGGTTTTTTATAATCACCAAAATTTATTGTTTTTAAGAATTATACACTCATGCAAATTCAAAATATACCAACTCATATTATGCCAAACAACTTCTGTTATATATTTACCTATGCTTAATCCTATTTTAATATACTAGAGGAATAAAAGCAATATAAAACTTCCAATATAAAAGACAACTATTTTGGTAATGCCACTACATAATAAAAAAAAAATGAAACACTAAATAAAAGGATAAGAAATAAGTACAAATAATTGTATAAGCATCCAAGTAGCCACAGTGTAAGGTCCTGTAAATTATTAGGACTAATACTACAATAAACCAAAAGATAAACTAAAAACTAATTATTTCTCTCCCAACCTTTATGGTTTCATTATACATTCTAACATATCATTAAAATAGAGGGAGAGGAAGAGAGAAGGGGAGAATAAACTTTGACACAAAACTATCTGATCCGAGAAAGAGAACACTCCGTGTGACGATATTAAGGCGTATTTGAGTTCATCTCCTTATTCTCATAGTGTTGAAGTAAGTTTTATTCCCAAACTCATCAGGCTTCTTCATACCCGTCCTAGCTATTATAAATCAAACCTAGTTCCAAAAGGTTGAATTATTGCTTAAAAACTTTGATTTGCAATGAAGCTTATGTTTAAATTTCATGTAGGTTTATGTTGTATCAAGCAATTGAAACGCACAAAATCTCTAATCTAAATAACGAGATATGAATATTGAGGAAACAAGATAATTTTAATGATTTAAATTTAATCGAGTATATTCCTTTGTAATTTCTAATTACAAGAAATGAAATCTTTTGATTCTTCTCCTCAACTTGAACTTGACTCAAGTGCTTGACACCTTATTCTCGAGTTGATATACTTTGACTTTCTAACTTGATTAGTGTTTAATTTGACTTGTCTGATTCATGGCTTTAGAGGCTTGTTGTAGATCGAAGATTTCAAGTTGATGAAGAGTACCTAATCTGCGGCTAGAGCAGCTTGTTGCAGACTTAGGACTTTAGTCGTTGACAATAGCCTAATGCGTAGCTCGAGCAGCTTGAAGCAAATCGAAGGCTGGATTTGTTGATGAATGCCTGACACACAACTTTAGCAGCTTGTTGTAGATATAAGGCTATATTTGACAAAAAATGCCCGATACGCAGCTTGAGAAACTTGTTGCAGATCGAAGACTGGATTTGTTAATGAACATGTAACATGTGGCTTGTGACTTAAGCGGCTTGTTGTAGACCTAAGGTTGGATTTGATATGCGAGTTGATCAGCCTGTTGTGAATCTAAGGCTGTATTTTGTTGAAGAATGCCTAATTCTAGGGCCTCACGCTTGATCTTGAATCTAGTCGTTGTTCTTTGCGTTCTTGAAAAAATGATGAACTGTTTTTGGTGTTCTTCAATTCCTTGAATATGTGAGTTTTTCCACTCTTCGCTACTTCAGAAATTATCTTTCTAGTTTGAAAAATGCTATTGCTTGATGATTTTCTTAGTCCCATTGAAATGATATATTTGTCCTCCTTTTATAGTGTTTGAGGAGGATTAAAAAAGGCAATGAAATTTGTTTTTGGCATATTTCTTTGATTTATTGTCTTAAGAGAATAATAATTTAATTAATTGTTCTCTTTAATTATTATCTCATTTTAATTATGAGCAAAATTAATATAACGGGCTTCAAGACTTTAGCCCAGTTTACTTTGGCCTTTTATTTTAATTGGGTTTCAAGACTTGTGACCCATTTTTTTAATTAGGCTTCAATATTTGTGGCTCATTCTTTAATTTAATTGGGTTTCAAAACACATGGTCCATTTTTATGGCCTAGAAAATTTATGTGTCTACAACAATATTTGAATGATGTCACCTAAGGTTTACATCCAAGCTTTTTGAGGGAAACTCTTGGATTAAATGAGGTACATAGCGGAAATCAAACCTTATTCTATTGAATATCCAATTTGTTTTTTGGTTGTGAAATTCATAGAGAACTTTGGTGTTTTTGAAGGCTTGTTTCGCCTATCGCTGACTGTTGAAAATTAGGAACCATCGTTCGAATGGTGTCTTTGGCTATTTAAATGGTGACAGTGGGTACCATTCGAACAGTGGTTTTGGTCGTTCAAACAACAACCTGTTCGGACGACTTTCCACCTTTTCAAAAAAAGGCCATAACTTTTTCTAGAAAACTCATAATTGAGCTCCGTTTGAACCATTGGAAAGATAACTGAATGTAATTTCCAACCATACCAAATTTGATAGGAAAAGTCTCCTAAAATTTTCCAATAATTCACTAACATTAAAATTTTTACCATTTAAGACAAGTTCTATTGTTATGATATTGTGAGATGTATTGCAGGCCTTGTAGACCTTGAATAGGCATGCTATACATGTTAATAGATGTTAGAATAACTATAGGAATGGAATTATAAGAATAAATTAATCATTGAAATAATGGATTAGGCTACGTCGAGTATTGTATGTAGCAAGTCTTGGGGTCCAAGGGCCAAGATTTGCTAGGTGGTGACGAATATGGTATTTAGTAAGCCTTGGGAGCCCAAAGACCAATAATTACTATGATATAGTGTTTTGGAGGCCTTGGGAGCCCAAGGACCAAGGTTTGCTAGGTTGTGGTTGATGATGAGCTCGAAAACTAGATGTCCAAGTGTGACCTGATGGCGCGAGGATCCTTCCACTTGCAGTATCTTTACGCATAAAGTTTTGGGAGGACTGGGTATTCCAATAGATTGTAGTATATATGTAACATACTATTTTTATACAAGTTGAGATGGGATGGGGTGGATAAGTATAATTTATGCATTTGATTTCATCTGCACTTTCTTTATATATATATTTGTCGCCATTTCCATAGATTGGACATCATTTTGACTTGTACCTACTTAGATGGCTTTTGCTATTATTATTTTGTATGAAAACGCCAAGCAGAACCAAGAACTGAGAGTCAAGGGAACTGAGTTAGGACAGGTTGAAGCTCACTTGATGATGGTCTCATCTTTTCATTCAGTCTTTTGACTTATTTGAGCGTATTAAATTTCAAGAAATTATGGTTCTCAGATGAGGTGAATCAGTCCACTATTGTGAGAAATAAGTAGATTATTTGAGGTGCATTAAATTATAGGGAGTTCTAATTCTCAGATGAGGGGAATCAGATGGTTGATTTAGAAATATATTGACTGATTTGATCGTGTTTTATTCCAGGAGATTTTGGTACTTAGGTGGAGAAAAATGTCGATTGATGTGATATATCTATTGACTGATTTAGAAATCAGTCGACTAATATTGATATATGTTGACTATATCAGGTAATTTCAAGAAGTACTTTATTGAGTTTATATCATTTAAACTTCACTTTTCTTTTCCCCTTTTATTCATCTGGGAGGGGGAGGGGGTTGAGTGAGATTCCACATTTCAAGCCTCATAATCATCTAAATCCATTATTCCCCTTTCAATAAAAAAAAAATAGATATTCTTGATTCTTAGAGGGTGGATAATGTTTTGAGATAAATCTCATTCATTATCTTGTTAGTTCACTATTCATTGATTTTCGGGCCTTGTTGTTCGCCGAAATAAATTTGATATTCTTTATTTTCATGTTGAGTAGAGTGTTTTCTCCTCTAGGTTTGCTTCGATCCAAAAGGCGTCAAAGAGGAATTTTGGGATTTTTTGGCGAGAAACTTTTGAGTGTGGTTTAACGTGGTTTGAGGTACGAATAGATTACGAAATAGCAATACAAACATGAGTTTATGTGTATATCATTAAGTGTAATTTACGTGTTAAATTCCATGATTTATTAATGTGTTGTAAATATTAATTTCTTACTAATTGAAATAAAATATTTAGAAAAAAGCATGTGTAAGCGTTGATAATGAAATATATTGATATATGTATCATTCATTCATTGCGTTGGTGTAGCATTTTCATAACATGATCAAATGTGTTGATTTTGACAAATGAGAATTGTTGAAATGATTTTTAAGTGTTGAGAATTTGAAAATAATATTTTCAAAATAGTAGTAATAAGTGTTGAACATGTTGACGAGTTAATGTGTTGGAGCAAAGATGCTCAAGGTATTGTTGAATTAAAATGAGAAATTTTAACATGTTGAATTGAAAAGAGAAGAAATGAAAGTGTTGTTTTTAAAAAATGTGTTAGAGTTGCATTCACTGAGAAATAAATTTTAAGTGATGTTTTATTATGATATTAATTCAAACTATTTTTTATGTAATAGTAATATGAACATATATTTTATCTTTTTCGTATCATATTAATAGAGCTACATATAGTTCCGTGCAATGCACAGATTTGTTCCTGAGTATATATATATACTCTACTCTAGAAACACCAACTCCCTTCATGTTTCCTCCTTTTTCACTCTCAAAATTACCTCCATTCAATCTATTGTAGAGTTAAACCATATAAGATCATATTTGGTAATTTAAAAAAGTCATCTTAATCTCTTGATTAGTATAGGATAACCTTATTGATAAATACTAATATATCTATCTATTTATTTTTAACAACCATAGATGGAGATAAATTTACAAATAACTATCTAACCTAATGATATGCTATCATGATAATTGAAACTAAATATTTTGTATTTCTTCAATCCTATTATTGAAAAATTATAATATGAATACATGTGTTTTTATGTACTCAAACCCAACATCAATGTATTGACCACTCTCTCATTTTAAGTTATTCTGCAATTAAGTCAAACAATTATACTAAGGAGCATCAACTAGGACTAAAACGAATCAAGTCAAGCCACATCCAATCCAAACAAGCCTATGTGGGTTTGCGACTTGATAGAATACATGTTGATATGAGTGATTGATGTCTGATTTTGTAGATTTAGAATCTAAATTTTATATATAAATTTTGAATGAAATTTTATACTCTATTTTCTATTTTAATTTATTGATATAGATATTTGGTTACATAACAATTAGATTTCACAAATAGAAGATTGAAATAATTATCAAGAATAAGATTATAAAGTATGTATCATGTAACAAGTTTTGGTAAATTATATTTCAGAAATTGAATAAATTTTGGTAATTTTTATTTTTATTTTGATGTAGATGTCAATTTATAACATTAAGTGGCCTTAGATGTTGGGTTTATCTTATTAACAGTCCGGTTCAAAATTTTTCATTGACTAATAATTAGGTGCAAATTTTGAAACTTTTATGGAGATTATTATCTTTTAGATTTTGTCGGATACAATTATATTATTAAAATGCTAAACGACATAAGTTATTTTTTTTCCTCACAATATTATTAGATTTATTTTATCTATGGCACAAAAGTATGAATTGTAAAGTAATAGTCAGGGTATTTTGTAGTGATTTATTGAATAAATAATGTTGTGAAAAATTATGGTTATCACATTATAATCGTCAATAAATAAAATTCCACTCAAAACATCAAACACGCAATGCGTATACACATTCGTGTACATGTATGTATATGTATATATATGTGTGTGTGTGTGTGTGTGAGAGAGAGAGAGAGAGAGAGAGAATCACATAGAGAGAGAGGGAGTTTTATTTTCTTGTAATATTTATTCTTTTGTATTTTGTTTTGTCAAATTTTGAATTTATTTATAGTTAAAGATATGATATAATATAATTAATTTTATTTTTCATTTTTTTGTCCACTAATAGATATTTTTATGGGCAATGAAATTCGACCATAAAATATAAACGTCGCACCATATGATAAGTTAGGCATAGTTTCTTTATATGCATAGACTGGCAAGTCGTTCAAATAAGCAATTCTTTGGACTAATAAAAAAGAAAGTTGATCTATTGTGACAAATTGATTGTTAATTTAATTTTCTCCCGATTTTTGTAGTGAGAAACATTTTTTTTTTTAATGTGTTCGTAGACTTTGCATGTGCCATCAATCTCCCGAATTTGAAAATAAAAATAAATAAATTAATAAATTCATGCCTATATATTCCTCGATCCTAGTCATGTACTTCTAGTGCTGACACGTTATTTCGTAGTCTTTTTCTTTTTTTTTTTCTTGATGAAACTGAAGAATATTCTCTTTATTTATTTTTCTTTTGGAGCTACTAGGTTTTAGGAAATAATTCAATTAGTGGACCCGTGACATATATATATATATGGTCCAATAATTTTTTGGATGCTATTATGAAGCAAAGTCAAGGTGTATGTACACATGAATGCTTCACAAAATAAATATACTAATTGTTAATTATATAAAGCCTTACACACGTATAGTAGATAATGATTGTATATTTATTTAGACTAAGCAACAAATTGGATGACTTTGCATGGAAGTTTGTTGATTTAATTAGCAATAACATGCCCATCAGCCCAAGTGAATGGAAACTTCAGTTTTAGGCTTTAATATATTAAAGTTCAATATCTAAGGGATTATTTTAGATGTTGAAAAGTTATACTTTCTGATTAGATTAATTAATTTTATGTGTTAATTATTTCCTACAATTACTTTATGCATGTAATTTCTTGGCAACCTTCCACAATCCACCTTATCACAAGTGGTACACATTAATATAACTTAATCATTTCGACACTTGCTTTCAAAAACATTGGTATTTTATACATACAAATATATAGGATATATCGTATACAGCCATTCAGATTGTGAGATATAAGGTTTTTTGTCGATCTATATTTTTAAAAAAATAAGATCGACACCTATACAAATTCAATGTAATAGATTTTAATAAATGATATGTATGAAAATTTTATGTACTTACATGTATGAGAAAAATTAAAAAACAAATTACTCATTTTGAGTAATGGATTAAAAAGAAAATAGCAAGTGGGTTCGTATGCCCCACACGCACCCCAACTTCAACGAGTAGTCAAGTACAACCCAAAGTTCACTTCCAATTATTATTATTATTATAATAATTATGAAATTAAGTAAGACTATAATGGTATCTTAAATACTCTTAATAGTGACGAGTCACTTTCTTAAACCTCCAATCATTGTCGAAACAGTTCAGTGATTAAAACATAAAAAATTAACCGTCTCCTTGCTCAAGTGGCCCGTTATTCTTAACTTCATCAAGAATTATGTATATAGGATATTTTTGTTTTAAATATTAATAATGATAACAATAATAACGTCCTTCGATTGAATATTTTTTTTATAACCAAGTTAAAATGAAAAGTGAAATTATAATTTTAGGATGTTTTAAAATATAATAATATAATATTTGAATATAATTAAAATATTAAAATATATTTTTTAATATATAGTTATGATAAATTTAATATTTTTATTATATTTAAATATTAAATTATTATATTTTAAAGTCCGTAACAAAACATGCATAGTTTGATTGTGTAAGTTTTTCTGGATAGATGGAGTAATTATATTTATTGATATTCCGTTCGATGAAAAAATTACTCTTGAAAAAATATATCTTTAAAAAAATTATGAATTAAGATATAATATATTTTTTTAATTATATTTTATTTTAAAATTTTTTTATTCCAAACGCAACTGCCACGAAAAGAAAGCCACGTTTTCTGTGGCAGTACATCAACGGTCATTGAGTTGTATTGTAAATGGACGGATCATGTCGTGCCACGTCGCCACTATCTAGGCTCCATCATTAGGATGCAGAAATCATAGTCTCTCAGTTTCACAATACCTATAGTTTTAGAAATTTTTATCTTCCTTTTAAAATATGGCTTTAGTAAAACTCAAAAATACATTTATGGTTTTTTCTATTTTTTTTTTATATTATCTTGATTAAATTTCCAATCTCAATCTTTAATGAAGGATATCTAGCTGATATATATATAAATATGTATACATATATATGTATATATTTTTTTTGGAAACATAAAATATATTTATTAGTTGCTAACATTGAATTATTTAATAATTTTTTTAATTGGGAGGGAGATCGTCTTTAACGTCTGTCTGTTTGCGTGTGAAAGGAGAGAGAGAACCTTCCTTTCGTTTTCTGTTTTTGCTTTTGCTTTGTTTTGACGTAAGATGACATCACCAACAGGTGATTAAATAATATGAATAATTATATTTACGGTATTTATTTGTACTTTGTTAAGGTGGACTATCATTATTTTGGTTTTTTTACGGTATTTATTATTAAATAATATAAATAATTATATTTAATATATACATAAAATACATAATTAAAAGATTTTGATCTTCATAATGTTTTCTAAAAACAAAATATACAGTTAGAAAATATATCCCGAGCATGACGAATAATAAATAGAATTTATGAACAATTGCTTAGTGGAATGACGAAAATAAGTATTTAATATGATACAATTTGCAAGAGAAATGGATTTCTCTTTCTTACCTTCTTTCCACACAAATTTTCTATGCACTACACAAATTGATAGAAAGAGAAATCCAAACCTCATAAAAATATTTAAACTCTACCGTTCATTAAAATTAAAATTTAATATCTATAGTCTATCATGGCATAAAATGTGAAAGGCTTATAACTCACTATTTATGGCCATTAGTGTTCAATTCATGGCCACTAACATGACCACTAGTATCAAAATATGTAACTTTTAGAATTATTATATGGACCACTAAAGAGTATTAATGTTGAAAATATATAACTCATGCAATATACAAATGTTAGTAAATTGAAATATACAAATGTTAGTAAATTGTAAGAGTTGTAACTTGCACTCATGACCAATATATGTAACTCAATGAATTTAACTAAAATGATTACAAAAGTTACTTAATCATAAAAATTATTCTAACGGTTAAAACTTTTTTGTACGAACAAAAAATAAATATATCCTGCAAATCATTCTCGTGTCACATAGTTCGATTTGTCTGGATTTTAGCATTATTGTTTTTCCAAATTACACAAATTGTATAATATGAAATGCTGCAATTTCCAGTGCTAATTAACCGAAAGATCATGATTCAATGTGAATTTAATGAGAATCTAGAGATGTATAAGGTGAACTATAGCCTCTGGAGTTTAGCTTATAAATTGGGATAGGACAAAAACATGTAAATTAGTTTCTCATATGAAAATAGATTGAAAATCTAGAACCGGAAAAAACCCAAATTTTTAGATTTTTTCCATGATTTGAAAGCACAATAAACTTATACTCAACTCAGATTATCACAGGAATTACTCAATTTGTTAATGGAGAATAGCAAAAAAATATTATTCACTAAAATTTTGATCACCTTAATAAATGAAAATTTTAAAATTCACTATTACTCTATTTTAAAATGACATAAAAGCTCCTTGATATATAAGTAGACAAACACATAATCATGAGAAATTTCGTCACGAACAACAAATAGTTGAGAAATTAAATTTAGCCATTTCATTGTGTGTGTTTTTTCTCTTCATTTTGGAGGCTGCTTCGTCTTCTTCTTTTTTTAATCATATGCAAAGGTTTTAGCAACTCGGTTTGGGCGGTTAAGAATGAAAGTTAGAAATTGAACAAACAATTAATGAACGGTTCAGTTAATTTCGGTTTCGTAAAAATTAAAAAGCAAAATCAAACTAAATCAATAGCTGATGTTTCGGTTTGATCCGTTTGAAGATCGACCAAACACTTAAATAAGTCAATAGCATTAATACAAATGAAAAAAAAAATAGCTGGTTCAAGCATGTTTTTCACATAGTTACAGAACAATAGCAACTAACAAGCTAACCAAAATTTGAAACTAAATAAAAATATATCAATTGAAAAAAAATATAAATAGTAGTAGAAAAGACACTCGCTCACACATCACTAACAATTAGCAAGTAACAACAACAAATAGCAAGCAGCATCCTTCAACAACAGTCATGTAAGATTACATAAATATATATTATTATTTTATAACTTATTAATATATATATATTATGAATGAATTTATACTACAATTTTATAATGGGAAATAGTAGTTTGGGTCGGTTCCAGCGCTTCAGTTTATTCCTAAATTAAAATTTTAAACTATGCATTCTCGGTTTGATGTTTTATCAACCCGCTGAACTTTCTGTTATTTGGTTTAGTTTGATTAGCTAACGAGTCAATTTGATTCGGACAGTTTAAACGATCTATGAACAACCATACTAATTCTAAAGTAGAATAATACTTTTTTAAAATATAGTTATCATACTAAAAAAGTTCAACTTTGCAGTTTTCTTCATTTTAAGGTGTGGTATGGTTCTAAAATGACGGGCTTTAAATATTTTTGTTTGGTACTTTGGACCTTACACATAAGGCTACTTAATTATGTTCCTTGTTTTATATGGTTCAAAATAGATGTTCCCAATAAATAACTTAATTCGGAAGCTAATACTAGATATCCACTTTTTTTTTATGTATTATAGATCTCAAAACTAATAATACTATAACGCAATAAAAAATTAGAAATAATTTCTATGAATTAGACTGTTTAGGCTAGGTAAAAAATAAGAAAAAGGAAGTTTATTTATGATTTAAATGTGTTAATATAATTAAGATAGAGCCCACATGGGAACAAAATGACACGGCCATGATAGTGATTTATATGATGGATGCTTATCCATACTAATTACTCCTCCGTACCATTTTAATACATTTATATTATTTTTTATTTTGTTTCAATATATAATTTAAATTTTATTTTAAAAAAATAATTAAAAAATTATTTTACTAAAATGTCAATATATATTATTATTATTTAATTATTTCATTCATTATAAGTTATGCACAATTGTGATATTAATTAATGGTATTACAAGAAATAGAATAAAAATATTTTAAATTTTAATAATATTAATTGATACATGTTAATATTTGTGATAAAAAAAATGGACTTATTCAAATGGAAGTAATGAAGTGGGATGGTGCTATGGTATGTATATAGAGAGAGAGACTTTGGTAATGATTACAAATGGGGTCGTGATAGCAATGCCTCTTTTCGTAGAAATAGTAAATAATTAACTTTCATTACTACATTGTAACAATTAGAGAGAGAGAGAGAGAGAGAGAGAGAGAGTCACTATGGCGCAGCCACAGCCGTCATTTGTACATCTTCTGTCCGTTTTCTATTTCGTTATGATTAATAATAATTATTGTACTAGCTCCAGCTGTATTAAATTTTCAAATCAACTTAGTAGTGAATGGGAAATAGGTACGTAAAATCAAGAGAAATGATATAAAAAGACTTCTGATTTAAATTAATATTTAATTATAAAATTATTCTCAAAATTTACTTTATTGCAAAATTTTGTTTATTTGACTCAGAAAATTTTTAAGGTGTCATATTATATTTGGAGTGTCATAGCACCGTTTTCCAAACTCATATTTCCCGCTCCAAAATAATTATTTATATTTTTATTTTGGTATATCTAAAAATAATGTCCATTTCTAAAAGATAAAATCAACAAAAATTTAAAATTTCTAATTTGTCCCTTCATATTAAGTGTATTTTGGTAATTATATATATTAAAATTATATTTATTATGGACAAATTTGTAAACTTAAAAACGATTTAATACTTTTGAGCTCATTTTATTATTTAATTATTAAAATTTTAACTTTTGAATTAGATAATTTTTGTTTTTTGCGACTGATGAAGTATTTCAAAAAGATGCTCTCTTCAATATATATTTACATGCTGTCAATCAAATAGAAAAATAAAAAATATTACACAGTGATTTAGATAAGAGTTTCCATGTATTTTCCTAAGAGATCTCCTAGATTGAGTTAATTACCAATTTACTAGGCTTAGATATGGTGCAACTTCCATATTAATTAGGAATTTTGACAATTACCTGTCAAATTCTTATAGATTTATTATCACATAAGCATACGCTTTGAGTTATGAAAATACTAATATTCAAGAATATTTTCTCCCCTTTTTTAAACTTAACAGCCATAACTCTATAAACAATTATTAATACATTTGAAAAAATATCGGTTGCGATATCTTAATATTAAGATTTATATGAAAATTATTCGCAAATCTTAAATTACAGCATTATAATAATAACATATAAAGCTACACAGAATAAAAATGACATACAAAATGATGTACTATATATTATATACTATATATATATTTATATTGACTAAAAAAGCAATTCCAAAAAGGAAATTAGAAGGACAAGGAGATAAACTTTACAAAAGAGAACTGATTTTTTCCGAAACAGAAAAGGCAGTGGGATCGTTCTAGAGAGAGAACGAAAAGCCCCAAATTCTGGTATAAAAAGGATACTAAGCCATGCCCACCTACACTCACAATAAAACCTTTGAGCTCCTCTCTCTTTCTGTATTTCCTTAGCTTCAATTATTATTATTATTATTATTACAATATAAATATCTAATCCTTGAATTAGATAGAAGACATATATATACTTGCTATTGTGTTTCT
>MKEJ01097476.1:0-12756 GCA_001753735.1 Embelia ribes | reverse complement strand
GATTAAGAGCATAAATAATATCTATAACCACGAGGTGTTAATTATTTTATCTAGTTAGTACAAAAATAATTACCTCGACACGATTCTGTTTAATAAATACAAAATCTACTAGTAAAATGAGTTGGAACTCAATTGTTCCCTGTAGTCAAGATAGACCTACTAAAACTAATCACTACAACTCTACTGATGGTATGTTCAATCTCATCTAAAGTTGTAAACATTAAACTTATATTCCTTAAGAAATAGTTAATTTAGTCTTCTGTGTGTAAATCGTACACTATACATTTAATCATCTACTATATAGAATATGAAACACCTAATTATTAATCACAAAGAATAATAAAAGAAAATTGTTCAAGTGAATCTCATTAAAATGAAATAATATTTATTATTAAAATATTAAGTCCATAACAAGCATAACTTTTAGTATAATTCTAACAATTACAGCATGTACCATCTCAATTTCCTTCACCGCCATTTTCTTTCGTAAGGCAACATAGTTTGCCTTCCACTTATCTGCTTCGTTAAGGCGATATACACCTCCCTTAGTAGGAACATCCCTAGCAGAGGATGAGCTGGCAATATCCACTGGTGAATCTTTCCAAGTTCGGGACTCATCACCTAAGTCATCTAAGAATTGCCAGATTTCTGCAGTGCTTTTCTTGAAAGCTTTCCACAACAGATGGAGGAAATTATTTACTTAAATTGAGCATTAAGAGATATATGGAAAATTTTAATCAACTACCATTTATCGTAACCATGGCGGGGACAAGTAAGGAGTAAATCCTTAAAACTTTCCCAAGATTGGAAAATTTTCTAGGATGGTGGAGTGGTAAATTGAGAGATGCACTCTTAATATTTTAGTGTCTAATGGTGAGGGAAGTATTTATTCCGAAACACTCATTACATCTCTTCCCAAGTGCCTATTAAGTAAGGTGGAAATGAATTAAATCAAACTTTGGCTATGCTTTTGAGAGCAAAGAGAAAAAACTTGAGACAAACAATATCAGAACCAATCAATGAATCCCAAAAGGTTGAGTAGATAGCAACAAAATTGTTGATAAAATTATAAGCACTTTCAGTCTCTAATCTATTGAATTTTGGTGCGGAACAGATCATCCCCGCCTTGAATTTAAATCCCTTTTGTTTAGTTTTAAGGAGGATAATGCACGACGGTATGCCTTTTTTCAATGACTAAAGGACATCTTCAACAGGGAAATAGACAAGATTAACTGGTGGAGGCATTTACTGAATGGGAGGAATTTGTTAGTTCACGGCAATATATGCTTGAACCGTATTCCATTGAGTAGTGGTAAGCCCGAGTATGTTCCCCTGGTATTGATGGTGATTGGCCACCGGAGGTTGCTTACCTTGAGGAGGAGGAGAATAAAGGTTCAGAAAAATTTTGCATCCCAGATTGTTCAACCAGGAAGGACTTCGATATTCTCGTCACCTTGCGCACTCATGAATACCTGCATAGGAGGATTTGCATCAGTCTTGTTTTCTAAGAGCCGCTTTTGCAGACGCATAAAAGTTGGAATCTTGATATTCCACTAATTACAATATGTAAAAATATGAATTCTAGTAAAAGAAATATGAATAAAAAATTCTTAACATTCTGTTTTAGGGAGTCTCTGGTAATAGTACCAAAAACTTGATCGCTCAGTAACCATGTAGATAATTAACCTAGCAAATGTACTAGGAAATAATATAGTTTTGTTTCGATAAGAAACCGAGTATCGATCTCAAGTACTCTATTGCACCTGGAAGTCCTAAAAAATTTCTAAATGCATACTCATCTTTAAAATTAACTTTTGGTTACTAAACTAATTAAATTATGCTTACTCCTAAATGCTTATTGGTTGGTCTCGATGTGAGAGAAATATGGCTAACGAATTACTAACACTTATCAAATATAAATTTCAACAATAACAATTAAAAATCTTGCCGAAATGGGAAATTCAATAAACTGGTTTCATCTCCTAATTTCCCTAATGGATGAGTTCCAAATAAAATTTGTCTAGAAAATCACATATATTTATAATCTAGTTTATTTATACCTAGAATGTTATCGGAAGTTTGTCAGACTGTATAACTACACCTAGATAATTTATAAAGTACTCAAACATGTTAAAAATCATAAATTTTAGACAAAATCAAATTTGGATTAAGATTAATAAAATCATACTTATCAATTAGGGTATTAGGTGATTTCACTAATTTATTTACGTCCTCTTTGCAAGAAAAAACTTAGCCTATTATGACAACATTAAACATAACAAAATTCAATAGAGAAAATAATAATAATGACATTGCAACTAATTAAAAAAATAATTATGCCCATTATTAAATAATTTAATTAAAAAATTAATAATTTACAAACTTTTATTAACTAATAGTAGCAAATTGATCTCTAAAGATTTCTCAAATTGTAGCTAACCAAAACAATCACCACACTCCTCCCTTACAACTCTTACAAAAATCAAATAGGAGAAGAAGAAAATAAAAGCAAGAAAAAGATAAGGTGGAGTCATTACAAGAAATCAGGCTTTTAGAGACTGCAAAATCAATCTCTAAATAAAGTAAATTGATCGCTACATAGTCAATGACCGCATTAGAGACCGACAAGAGGTGGTGACAAAAACAATGGTCACAAAATAATTTCGAGACCGATTGCTATGTGGTCGCTATTTAGCCACCGAAATTACAGGCGCCCATTCCGTCACTAAAGTTGGTCACGTGCATTTTGAGGGACCAGAATAGTGACCGATGTGTCTATTTTAGGGACAAAATATTCGGTCATTATTTGTTATAACGGCCATTATTTTGAGATCGTATATTCAGCCGCTATTTGTTGTAACGACCATTATTTTGAAACCGTAGATTCGGTCGCTAAATTTGATCGCTAAAAAAAAAACCTACTCACGATACACAAAAAACAACACCGACTTAGGAATTCACAAAAAAACACCTTCTCACGAATTCACAAAAAACAGCACCCAATCATGAATTCACTAAAAACAGCACCTGATCACGAATTCAAAAAATACAAATCACAAATTCACAAAAAACAACACCTAATCACGAGGGTAACACATTGTCTAATCCACAAAATATAACAAAAAATCCAAAAAAATAGCATCTTAATCATGAGTGGGTGAGGGCAAGGGGCTAAAATCACCATCATCCTCATTATCTGCATCCTCACCAATAACTGCATCATCTTGGTCCTAGTGGCCTAAACCCGAACCACTCACCTGCAACATCCGGAAAAGCCTTTCAATCTTAGCATCTTGTGCATCCATCCGAGTCCTCATCGTCGGAACCTCATCAATCGTTGCATGTAGCTCCTCGTTCAGCTTTTGGATGACCTCTCAGTAATCTAAAGTAGGGCAATGTTCAGACTGGGTATATGCCATTGATAAGGCCACAAAGTCATTAAACATAGCCTTTCTTATTTTTCCCTCCAACCGTCTTCAAGAAGAGGGTGTTGCCAAAGGAAACAAAATGGTCATGTCTATGGCTATTTACCTCTTTTCGGAGGCGATAAAATGTCCCCTGCATAATATCCCAAACATTAGAATTTGTAATTACTCTAAATAATAAAACAAAATAATTTTTAATAAAAGAAAATAATACTTACAGCAACTCTCGCAGACTTGTCATTAATCCAAACCTCATTCTTAGTCCTTTTGGTCTTCTCCATGATCTCATACGCAGTGAGGTCTCGTTGAAAATCCTGCTTCTGCATATATAAAAGTACATTAGCACCCTAACATGTACACATTTAGTAAACCAAAACAGCTTAAAAACCATTCCCCTATGAAATATAGCAGACCACTCCCCAAAAACCAATCCCCTCCCAAAATATAGTCATATTCCCCACATTTCTCAGATAGTAGAGAAACAACTAAAAAATGTAGCGATAAACTAACAATTATCAAAAATAAGAACAAAAATAGATAAACCAACAAATATACAAAATCATCAAATATGTTTTCTTTCTTGGAAATTATAAAACATGGATTTCATATATCCAAGACAGTTCAATGCCGATTCTTGATCTTGTTAGAAACCTAACAATCACATACCCTGCAATCAAGAGTACATGTATACAAGATTGTACTGATGCATGTATAAATAAACCATACAAAAGCTGTGTGTATATAAATTTGAGTGAAATCTCATATACGTGTATATGCATTTCTCCTAAAAAGCAGCAAACATAAAACCAATAACAAACATTTAGGAACCCTTGACGAAAACAACCATACAATGATAAAAAAAGAAAGGCACAGATAATAAACAAAAATTTGGTTTATACACATAGTAAGACATCGAATTCAAAGATTCAGATTCTAATATACTGATTTTAAATCTGGCTAGAAACTTCATGTAATCTGCAAATCCATGTGTCTATACGCGCTTCAACTCAGAACAAATCAGTACTTTCGAAAATAAATCAAACACAAAAACAACAGAACATAGAACAATATTAATAACACAAAACCCTAGACAAATAACCAAACCAAAAAAGCTCAAAATGAAAATAGTTGTTCTTATTCCCCACATTTCTCAGCAACGCTAGATGTGACTTTGTCCTTAAGCCTAATGTAAAATATCAGCATCTTTTAATAATGTAAAATTGTAAATACCAAATTCTTTCCTTTAGAGTCCAGTCATTTAACTTGCAAAATGCTGATTGATAGTAAAACCACATTCAAATGTTATAGATTCACGTGTATAAATTTAAAATCATGAATACAATAAAGAAAATCCAATAAGCCCCTACCAAATTTATTAACTAGAAGAACAAAATCGTAGCACTTGCTACATTTGTTTTCCATGTTTAGTCAGAAATAGACAATAAACCAACATGTAAAGATGCAAACTTAAATGATAGGCCAGCCAACCTAATGAAGTACTTACCAACTTCTTAAAATGACTAGGAATAGACCTATAACTGCCTGTGTACCGAGGAACAGTAGGATCCTTGGCTCAGTTTTGCTTCCCAATCGCGCTCTTCTGGAGAAACTTTGGGTCCCCGGCATAATATTTTCGTAGGCCCTCTAGTACGTATTGATACATCCAATTACCGTTATCCTAGCCACTGCGGATCTTATTAATTTGATTTATGACCAACCTGCTTTCTCTCGATTCAAAAGCCTTCCTGATTGCATTTGTGTCAGAAGGCAACCACCTAAATTTCAACTGCAAGAAAACATCATATTAGGCAATGATAATTGATTTGTGGCAAAATGAAAATGAAAAATTAAAACTTACCCCAAATTCATCAAACCATACGTTACGAACATTCTTCTCAATGCTTGACCATGTGGGTCATGACCGGTCATACTTACCCCTATACAGCTTCGCAATAGCCGAAGTAGGTGGACCAGGGTGGTCAAAGTTGTGGGCAATAAACAATATATATAAGTTATATCAATAAACATAATTAATAAATATAAAGTTTAATTTATGAACAAACTAAACAAACGTAAATAAGCATAAATAAAACCTACTCAAATATGCCAGCAAGACGAATCCATATCCTCCCATCTGTGGGATCTACCATCCCAGGCTCAAACGGCAGCCCCCCGTGATGTGCACAAGACATCTGTGTGGTCAATGTGGCTTCTATAGTCGATATGGTAGATGTGGCCGGTGTGACATGTGTAGCTGGCATAGACCCCATGGTCGGCGTAAGAAGTGAGCCAGTAGAGTGCACATGGGCGGGGCAGATGATGGTGTGGGCGACCCACGACCTCCACAGCCGCCACTACCACCATGAAAAGCTCGATCTCTACTTGCGTCATCTGCCATCTGTGTACACAAAAAAAAAGGAATACCTTGGTTAACAATTATATATATAAATATAAATCATTAATTGACATGTTATTTTTTAATATATAAATTACCTAAGTGGAGTCATTATCACTAAAATCACTCCCACTCTTCTCACTGTCGGATGCGATACTTGTATCCTCGCTTTCTTCGTCCAAATCATATTGACTCAATAATGTTGTGTCAACTACCTCGTCGACATCCCCAACATCCGCAAGAACATCAATGTAATCGTCGGGATCAATATGTAACATAACTTGCAGCTCATTAATTTCATGAAACTCTTGGTATGGAGCCTTTGTCTTGGGCTTACTAACTACATTATTTGTGATCGCACTATGTGCCTTTATCTTAATAACACCCAACCAGTCTTGATACCCCTCGGGATACGGTGTGTACTAAACTTGCTTCACTTGTTGTGCAAATATGAATGGGTTATACACCTAATATATTTGTCATTGTTTGACTTCAACAATCCCAAACTTATTGTCTACTTTGGTGCCCCTATTGCAAGTATTGTCGAACCATTCACACTTAAATAGGATTAACTTTTTTGTGGGATGGCCATAGTGCTGTATTTCAATAATATCAGTCAATACCCCAAAAAAGTCATTCTCTAATTGACCATCGGTCCCTCGTACACATACACCGTAATTAGAAGTTTTCATGCATTCGCCTTGTGCCCTTGTGTGAAACTTATAGCCATTTATAATGTAAGTTTCATATGTTTGGACTATTCTAAATGGGCCCCATGCCAAATATTTTAAGAGTGGATCTTAAAGTTGACTTATATTTTCTTGAACCTACATAATGAATATGAAATTGAGAGTATATACAACGTGTTTAAAGGACAAAGTCAATAACTTACGTGATTTTTGAACCACGTAGGAAAATGGTTGGAAATGTCCTTTCGAATTTGTGACTCTGATTTGTCAGCATCAATCTCTCTAAGCCATTCCGTATATTTACTATATCATAATAAAAAGAAAAGGTTTAAACAAAGTACGTAAATAATAAGAGTATAAAATGCATAAACATTGTTATGGACACCAACTTACTTTAGATATGGCTCCACCTCTTCACAATTTAGAAGCACATACAACTCAACAACTTTAGCATCAAGTGCACTCAAGTATGTTGTACCGAATGCGCCAAATGCACGACCTCGATAATTGAAATTTGATATCTGAGGACTAGATTAAGGAACTTCTCCTGCATCAATATTACGTGGTATTCTAGTCCTCTTTGTTTCTACGTCGGATGGATAGTAAAAAGAAGCAAAAGTAGAGCCTCATCCACTAAATATGCTTCACAATTAGAACCTTCTATCCTAGCCTTATTTTTACTTTTTCTTTCAACGAGCGCTAGAACCTGAGAAAGAAGATTGTTTAAAGAGATGCTAATTGATGAAAGCATATATTAATTGAACTAGTCATAAAAAAAGATATATAACTCTCAAAGGGATACATCCAACGATATTGTACTGGACCACCAAGTCTTGTTTCGTACGATAAGTGTGTTCCATCACATTAAAGAAGCTTCGAGGGAATATTTGTTCCAACTTACGTAACAAGACAGGGACTTCGCGTTCCATGACCAGCAATTGTTCAACATTTAAGGTTGTGGAAGTCAGTATGCTGAAAAATTGACTGAGCTCAACAAGCAGCTTCCATATATCATCCGGTAAAGAGGTGAATGCAATGGGAAGCAATCGCTACATGAATATGTGACAATCATGGCTTTTCATACAATGCAACTTTCCTTCCTTAATGTTGACACATCTTGATAAGTTGGAGGCAAACCCATCAGGTAACTTAAGATGTTTAACCCATTCACAAATTGCTACCCTTTAGGGTTTACTAAATACATATTTAGCCTTCGGTTTTTGAAGTCTGCCACCCCCGATGTCCTTCAACTCAAGTTCTGGTCGTTTACATATTTTCGTTATATCCAATCGAGCCCTAGATGTATCCTTCGTCTTACCAGCAACATCCATTAATGTGTCAAACACATTCATAAACACATTTCGCTCAGTGTGCATGACTTCAATGTTATGATGAAGCATGTGCATTTTCCAATACGGCAAGCTCCAAAATATACTCTTTTTTGTCCAATTATGATCATTGCCATATCTAAATATTTGTTCTCCTCCTGATTCATGGATGAATGGAAACGACTCAAGTTGGTGCCAGATCTCTTCTCCAGATAAACGTGGGGAAGGGGAAGAGGTTTTAACATGCCCTTTCTTGAACGCAGTTTTATTCCTCTTGTAAGGATGGTCTACCTCAAGGAATTGACGGTGAACATCAAAATATGAAGTCTTGCGACTATGCTTAAGAGTGAAACCCTTTGGTCACCCCATACAACAAGGGCAACCAAACCTCCCCGCAGTCATCCAACCCGGCATCCCATATGCCGGAAAGCCGTTGATTGTCTACATTAAGGGTACCTTCATCATGAAAATTTTCCTCAATGATTCATCATATGTTATGGCTCCATAATTCCACAAATGGGTCAACTCTTCTATCAGAGGTTGCATGTACACATCAATCTTACTTTTCAGATTCGATAGACCTGGAATCATGATTGTCAAGAACATAACCTCTCTCTTCATGCACATCCCAGGTGGGAGATTATATGGGGTCAAAATAACTGGCCATCACGAGTAAGCTTTACCATACTGACCGAAAGGATTGAATCCATCCGTGCATAACCCCAATCTCACATTCTGAGCTTCTTGAGAAAACTCTAGATACGACCATCAAAAGGCTTCCATACTTCTCCATCCGATGGATGACACAAGACACTACGATCCCTCTAATTGTTATTGTGCCATCGGATGTGAGATGCAGTGGCCATTGAAGAGTACATCCTTTGGAGTCTAGAAGTAATAGGGAAGTACCACATTTTTTTCAGGGCAATTTTTTTTCTTTGCCCTTTTTAGTGGTTCTGATCTTGTATCGGTTAGCGCCGCAAAATCTACAATTAACAAAAGTATCATCTGCATATTCATTACAATACAACATGCATCCATTCTGGCAACACTCAATTTTCTCAACACCTAAACCCAATTTTGCCACCGACTTCTTTGCTTGATAAAGATTACAAGGCATTCGGTTGTCAGGCAGCAAGGCGTCTTCCATAAACTCAAAAATACGGTTGAAATAACTTTTTGATTTATTGTAGTCAGATTTTATGCTAAGACCAATCGAAGAAGCCGACAATTCTGAGTATTTATGAAAGCCATCCCACAAAGGAGATTGTGCAGCTTGCAACATCCCATAGAATTTTTTGGCACTAGGATTTGGATCCTCCTTTATGTGTTGGTCTCCCGTTGCACCGTCCTGTTGAATTGCCCAACCAACTTCTGGGCCAGCATGATCCATAATCATCAGCTCAAAAGGATTGACTTGTTCCCTCTACTCACCAACTTCACTCACCAACTCCATAATATACATCTTCCACCTCAAACAAGGGGAGCGGTGGCAATGATTCACCATGGCTAGTCCAATAATAGTAATTAGGCATAAACCCCTTCGTGTAGAGATGTGTCATCACATCATCCCCATAGTGCAGGTGTCCACACTGACATTTCTTACAAGGACACCTCATTTTTGGGTTTTGTTGTATTAGAAAGTTTGGGTCATTGCGAGCAAACGTGATGAACTCTAACACCCCCTCTATGAACTCAGTCGTCACTCCTCCATCTTCCAACCTCTTATCCATCCACTTCCAATGCTTAGGAGCTTCCATTACTACTAACCAGAATAACAATACTTAGTCTAGGATCTTCATCTCCTTTATATGGCATGGTATGGCCCTATCCCATTCAAGAGGAAATCTTTTCAACACTTTGTTGACAATTAATCCTTAATTCTCGTGCCTTATGCTTGGCAAAATTTCGGCAACATTTCCCATTGGTCTCCGATATACACGACTTCCACACGGTGACATCCATCGCGATCAAGTATGCACTGGAGAACGACGGGAAATGCATCGGACCGAAATTATATCAAGTATAAGATATGAGAATTAAAGAATAACTATTAATTACGTGAAGAAAAAAGTTTCTTCCCAAACTGTCCAACTTGGACAATTCAAGATTCAATACAATGAGTGGTACCTTGAAAAGGTACATATATACTCATTAATATTGGATCTCAAACGGTAAAACAAAGGCTATAATACAAAAATTTGATACATCTTGAAGAAAAGGGAATCACAAAATTTCATGTAGCAGTCGATGATGGCAGCAAGTGGCGAGTAACGACAACATCCAAGTTTTGCAAATCCGGTTACCATATCTACAGACTTTATGAGTCAACGTTGTTCTCCTCTCACATAAAGTTTGTCATTTCTTTTTAAGAAACAATATAAATATTGATTGGGTCAGAAATAAATTTGGCTAAATTCTGTTAAAATATGATATTTAATTATACAATCAATTCATATAATCTAACATATTCTCCATTCTCGTAGCTCTAGTCAATTGGCCTTTGAATGGATATGGTTCAATTCTTGTTTTAAGAAAGTTAAAAAAAAGATCGCACGCAAGCATAATTATTAAGTAACTATTAATAACATGATCACGATGATGATGATCGCAACAGTAAATCATAAACAACTGTAAGATTATATAAGAGATGAAAAGATCGATTATTCACCTATTGAGCTTATTGGAGCATTTGAGTTCTTCTTTTGTGAATTATTGGAGCTATTTATTTCTTCTTTTTACTACAAAGATCGATGATTTTGAGGAAGTGGTCGGTCAAGTTTATTATCCCCAATCTCCTGAATAATATCGGCTCTTATAGTTTAATATAAACTTAATGCTTATGACTTTGGAAAAAGTTCAAAATTTCTGGGACAAAAGGCTTCTACATTATCTCTAGATGCGTAAAATTCCAACAAGGTCGTAATAGCAAGAAAGATTCAAATATTTTAAAGAAAATTCCTAAACCAAATCCAAGTCATAGAATGCACTATTGTGAAATACTTTCCAAAATTAATTTCTCAATTGAGAAAGTAAATACGAGAAAAGAAAAACCATGGAAATGCTCTATATCACATATATAATTAATAAAAATATGAAATAAGAAGCACAAAAATTCATTAGCCTACAAATTTATAATTCTAACACAGAAAATGAATCAAACAACTACAAACCTCAAAATCTCAGCCAAGGGATCTCTTGAACAAACACCAACAAAACCCAAATTGTCGGCTATAGATTTAGTTTTGATTATTATACATTAATAATGGGAAATAATAGATACTGAGGCCATGTATGTGTATGTATGTATATATATGAAAAATGACAAGGGGATACTCCGCAATATAGGTTTTTGGGCTGTCCAAATGTAAGTATTATTAGATATAGAAAATATCCTAAAGTACGAAAATGAATCCTCTGTATTAGAGTTTGTTCCTTCTACCCAATTGCCTCAGCCAACAAAATTAAAACAGTGTATGAAAATTGATAAAGCATATAATGATAAACTTACAAAATAGAAAGAGGGAGCTTCGACAAAACTGTTGGGGAGAGAGAGATGAGAGATATCAATAGGGGAGAGAGACGAGAGAAAGATGGAGAGATTCTGTTCCGCCGCATAAAAGGTAAGAATGAGACTGAAAGGGAAAAGGAAAAGGGAAAAAGGACAAAGGCTAGCAAAAATAAAGGCTTCAGCTTAGCGACTGAATTATCGGTCCTTAAAAATTAATAACTCGGTCACCGAATCAGTCCTAAAAGAGCCAATATATTTGACCATGATTTTTATGTTTTTGGGACCGAAATGGAGACCGAGTTTTAGAAACCGCATATTCAGTATCTAATTTGGTCCCTAAATTTGTTCCTATGACCAATTTCTACAAATAGCCAAGTGGTCTCTATATTAGTCTCTAATAGAGACAAATTTACGGTGGTCCCTAAAATCGGTCGCTAAACTTCACTTTTCTTGTAGTGTGAGGTATACTTTCTTGAAGCAGAGAGAATTGAATTGCGAGCTATTTAAATTTATTTACATGTAGAATGAAGCTTAAGTAGAAGTAGAATGAATTGCATTGATATATGTATTGGCATTTCATTAGTTAAAGTAGTATTATTCAAGTTTTAGAACTGAAGTGGCAATTTTGATAAATGATAAGTTTCGGAAATGATTTTTCTTAAATGTGACACTTTGGAAATGAGATTTTCAAATAAAAGTGAAGAGAAGAATTTGATATTTATATGAATGAGCCAAAACTCAATTTCTTATCGAAGTTAATTATGAAATTTTATGAAGTTTGGATGTTTATACTTGAAGTTTTAAACATTTAGTATTTAAAGGAAGTTTGAATTTCATTCATGGAGTATTGAGACATTTTCCATTTCTTTTTAGGACGAGTGTCAAATTTGCAAAGTTTTTTAAGAAAGCGAAGAGAAGGTTCGATGCCTTATCGTGAAAGTCGAAAAACCTAATCAGGGATGTAAATTATAAACTTTTCATAAAGGCAACGATTTATAATATAGGTTCACAAAGAAACCTTATTTTAGAAGAAAACAAATTTAGACGGTAGTCCCAATCTTTAAGAAGCCGAAATCTTATAGCGAAGTGTAGTCGGTGTCGAGTTGCATTGCATTCATTCTTTTATGTTGCATTTTATACTTAATGGCACAACATAGTATCTGTCACACCAGAATCCCCATAAACCTAGGAACGTGAACTAAAAGAAAATAAAATAAAATAGTAACCACACTATATCTCGACCTCTTGCCATAATACATATAAGTGCAACGTAAGTATCTAATGCACATCATCCTCATAGTAACAGATACATAATGCAAGATACGGGCAGCAATACTCTGCTACAAATATAATATCTCATCGAGTTACATGCTCGTACAAAATGAAAATAAAAGTCTGAACTAAACCT
>MKEJ01097475.1:0-10203 GCA_001753735.1 Embelia ribes | reverse complement strand
CCTCCCATCACGAGGATTTGGAAGGCTATGAAATCGAGTTAATTTTTTTCTTTCTAGTTACATGAAAAGTTCATATAAAAATGATGTTTCCGTCTAACAATGAGATTATGGGCGTGTGCAGTGCAGCTCCACCCTTGCATATTTTATCAAGAAAATTAAGAATACACTGATTAAAAATTAATAGTATTTTTTATGTTATACATATATTTAGCCCATGCTGTTAATTAACTTTTCAGGCTTATCAAAAAAAAATAAAAATAAAAAAGTGAGGCTTTTTTAAAAGCAAACTTATCAATTGCCTCGAGCAATTTTTAATAATATCCCACTACTTAAGTAAAATTAAAAGGCACACCTTTGTGTTGTTTATTGCGAAAAAGTGAGGCCGGCTGTTTGTCATGTCCCCCATACCGACAAAATAATTTATCCTCTTAATACTTAGGATTGAATTTATTAAAAAACTCTACCGCTACTGATTTGCAAACATAAAATTAATTTTTAGCTATTAAAAAACAGTTATTGTAGTTTTGCTTTCTGCAGTAAAAACATTTCATTTTGAAGTTTTATTCAAGATTATTTGGTATACAAGAATCATTGGCTTTCTTTCATTTTCCGAACAAGCACCAAAGGTTGCATACAGAATATATATTGGTTAAAGGTATTATTATTCAATACGAAATGATAGCATATGCAATGGTCGTAATTTGCAACGGTTGGATTAGTTTGTACATCTTAATCCAAAATAAATCCAAACCAAATATATTTTGCTTAAATTATAAATAAATTTGGATTTAATCCAAATCCAATGGGATCCAATTCATTATATATTTGGATTGGTTTTTGGTTTTGTAACGTCACAGAATTTCACATTGCATCCAAGCACGTTACTTACACCACATCGCACATAATGGAAAGAAATAAATCGCAAATAACATAATTTTCAACATTTTATTTAACATATTCTCAGGCTAAAAACAGTTTGTCCCTTTCTTTTTTAAACACTAGCATCTCAAAATAAATAGTACCTTGGTTCGATGGCCTACAACTTGAAAATAAAGACAAATAACCTTATTTTGAAAAGAAAAGAAAAAACACAATTTCGTTACCTGAGTGAGTTTCAACACAACTTCTAACCCTGACAATGTGGTCTACCATTTGATGTACCTGCTTGGGCTAAAATACAAGGAAAAATAATCCAAACAGGCGGTAAGTCTTTTTGACTTTGCGAGTTTAGAATCTCAAGTAATATGCTACACACAATAATACATTCACACCTCACAACATCAAACATCGTATGCATACTATGTCACATAACAACCAGATGTCACATGCTTAGTTTTATGATTCTCAAATTTCACAGTCATTACACATTTTAAAACACACCATAGGACACACAATTTCTCTATGATTGTATGCATAAAGATTTTAAAGTATCATGGCGACACCCTTTAAGAATCACATTTAGTTGTTATTATTCAAAACTCGTTTTCACATTTCAAAATGCACATATCTCATGCTCATGCTTATGCTCCTGCTCAATTTGCAATCACCCAATAATATATATATCTATCACACAACTAGGGCACATAAACAAATACATCAATCAAACATATACTAAATATAACAACTTGTCATTCTAATCACAAAGGCAATAATTATAACAGCACTTGTGATTGTGCATAGAAGATTCCTAGAAAAAAAAAAAAAGAACACCGAAGCAATCCTAGAATTTCCCCCTCTTAGCACCAACGGAAACAAATCACCTACATGGAACACATGTATATTTCACTCTCAATTGACTAATTAAATCTCATCATATCGATTAACACCACTAGGTTTTGTTAGGAACCAAAGAAATACGGAATGGATTCATGAGAAATTTATCTCAATAAGACAAGGATTAAGAGTAGAATTTGATCTTGCATTTGGATCGCCAAAAGAAATGATTAATCACCAAGAATTGAGGTTTCTTGGCTCAAGATCTTCATTTTCGCCCTTTTTGGCCTATTGGTTCGTGAATATATGATAATAGACGTGTTTATTTCGCCCCACACGTGAAAATATAGCATTTTTTCAATTGATCCAACCATTACTTGCATTGATCGAACTTCACTGGTCAAATTTTCAACAGTTCGATCGATCCTACCATTACTTGGATCGATTGAAATTCACTGGTCAAATTTTTAATATTTCGATTGAAGTTCGATCAATCGAACTCTCTCCACTTCAAATTAGCTTTTGGTCAAAACACAAAAGTTATAGATAATTGAAATAGATTTCTATTGGATTTTTATAAGCCTAAACCGGACTTACGATTTAGGAGTTATACCCAAAATACCTAATTGCTATGTAAAAAGTATTATTTACAAAAGTTAATTGACTTCGTTTAAAATTCTAAACTCAGCATGCATCTCCCCAACACTCGTTACATTGTTAAACATATCGGTTAATGTTATAAACCTTAAAAATAATTAGTAGGACTTTGCAGGTTTGGTCGCTTATAGACTTTGTGACATTTGTATGTTTTCAATAACAATCATCTTCTGTCATATAGTTAGCTTATTTCGAAACTAAATGTGAAAACAATGGATTTTAATCAAGCTAAGTTCTAGCAAATTAGATCTATCAAGAATAATTTTGTAACACATACAAAACTTAGCCATTTGTAATGCTTGAATCCATTTGGACCAATAGATTTTAAATAAAATTATGGGGTACAAAATTTTTGTAATTATCCCAAAACTTAGCCATTTTTTTTTATTGGTTTTGTAATTTCGAAATTATAACAAAAATACAAAATTAATTATCAACCAACGTATATATTACAAATTTCAGGTGAAAGTCTTCAAAACGGAATGAAATTATTTAAGATCTCGATTAAATTAAGTCTAAATCCTTAATAAGTTGGATCATTTGCATGAATCATGTTTTTGCTAATATGAAATTAATGACTTTTTTTGCTGATGAATAATTTAATTCAAAGTTTGCTAATATGGCATTATAGTAATTTATTAAGTATAGTTTAGTAATAAAAATATTTTTAAAATTTAAAATATGTAAATTCATTTGTATTTTTACTTATATTATTACCTATTTGATTGTACAAAGAAATCACATATATACAAAAAAAAAATAAAAATAAAAAAAGAAACATGATTTTTTATTGAAGAAAGAAATGACTTGAATTGGTTTGGGTAATGGTTTGACTTATTTTGGTTTTGGATTGGGTTTAGATTGGAATTATTTTCGATTTATTTTGTTTTAGATTGAAATGTATTTTAGTTCAAATTTGGATTAGATTATTTGCTTATTGATTTAGTTTGAATTTGCATGGAACCCATTGTCATGCATACCGGGCCCAATAATTTTCAAACACACTATGGTCAACCGATGATTTATTATCTACCAAAAAAAAAGGAGACAATTTTAATAAAAGATATTTATATACCAACCACCATTCAGTTTACTGTAACTACGACTAAGAAGAATTATTTTACAAAGAACAACACCCTCGAAAAGTGCCCGTAGTACCTATAGTACCTATACTCATGGTGGATTAATAAAATAATACAACAGATAACATATAAAAACAGAAACATATAATGAAAACAAAAACAGAATTACTGCCGTGTCCTCTGTAAAATGGGGCCAATCATTTTCAACTCGAATCTCTTCATGGTTCCAGCTACATCTCTCATGGTTGTGTCCACAACGTAGGGTGTCCCCTCAAGGGTAATGCCGGTGGCATTGAGTAGCTGCCGGCACGGCTCACGCCGTTGAGATATGGTCCCGTGATAGTGATAGTATCTGAGCTGCCCCTCCGTCTTGTGGGTGGTCTTCCCAACTATGTTCTCTGACATGTGTACACCTGTAGCGTATACATTGCGGGGTTGCACCGCGTACTTGCGGTCCCGCCTGATTTTGGTCCTTGAGTCTCGGTACACTAGCTTTTCGAATCCCCATTTTCTGCATAACGTCGTGCGCAGTTGTAAGTATTGATATTAATAATATTTGTCACAGAAGTGCACAAATTTATTTTGCGTTAAATATAGTCCGATATACTCACGAACATTTTTACAGGAACTGTTTTCCTGTTGCTGATTTGCACCGATATGCTTTCACATTCACTATATCCCAAATGGATGCTTCTCAAGTATGTAAAACATAAGTAAGGTATAAACATATGTCCTCTAAATGGTAAGCAGATAGTTCCTTTGGACATCAATTACCAGAGCACAAGAAGAAAAGAAACTTCAGAAATAAATCTAAGCAGAGTAGAGGTAAAATAGTATTCCGATACGTTTTTCCCCCTCCAAATTAGTAGCTACAGTTTTTAACGGTCGTATTAGCATGCCAATATTTAAGTTGTCCCTTTCAGTACTTGGATATTAATTGCAAATTGTTGCAATAACTTGAACCTACAAACCAAAGTTTGCAAGTAGGAATGTATCTCCAACCAGAAAAATTCCTCTCCTAATAGAATTAGTCACTCTCTGTCACATTTAAAGGTATTAAAAAAACTCGGGATTGCCCAATCTATTATTACTTTTTTGACTTGAAATAGCATATAATGAGATCGAAGATGTAGTCAAGGCAGCAATGATATCAAATTGGCACCCTAATGCAATCAAAGTAGCTGATTCCAATTTCAGCCATATGGAAAATTTATCTTTGATTGCATTATGGGTGTCAATTTTCCATATTCCTGAAATTGTTCAAAATGGAAGCAATATTTGTGAAGTATTTGACATGTTCAAAATGTGAAAATTCCAAAACAACCAAGTTTGGGAAACAAATATGCATGCAACAGAGGCCCACAAATACCATTTTATGTGTTATTTCTTTACTCAACTAAATAAAATTTCCGCAAAAATGTTAAATCCTGATTTTCTTGGGATAAAGATTAACTAATTAGTAAAAACAAGACAATTGAATTGATGGGGTGGATTAGCAATAAAAAAGCTCTAAACAATGGCCGATTTACTGAATAAAAACAAAATCAGCATAAAACCAGGTTACCCGAATAGAAAATTGGCCATTTATAAATGATGATTCCGACCTTACCCCATAAGAACATGGAGAATAAATTCACGTGTGTCAACAGCACTCGACACATGATATATATATTTATATATATATCTATATCAAACATTATTTTTTAAGATAAAGACTTTGAATATCATATTTTGATACTATAAACACTCAATTAACGCCAAACTAAAATCTACACCAGTCACACCTTGATTTCCTAAAAGGAATATTATAACTCCAACAAACAGCTCAACCCCTATAACTGTACTCACATGGTCAAGAACAAGTGTTTGGCTCATTCAATATAGATTTAGACCTAGAGATGGCATATATTAATTTAACCTAATTGTGCATTATGTTGTTTTTATCATGTGAATTGAGTATCAATTCCAAGCATAAATAACATAATACACACAAAGGAAAAATGATCTGAGACGAGTTAGGCCCCACTTGTTCCAAACAAACCAGTTCTACAATCAAGAACTAGCTCAGTTCATTCAGTAGGTTCGCTAGAAATGGATAAACGAACCGACATGAGTTAGGCTCGGATTTAATAAACTAAATGAGTTCTAAAGCTAAATGCAAGCTCGGTTTTTTTTTAGAATGATGGTCCAACCAAACGTTGTATTGCTCAGAATTTAGCTTACTCCTAATCATTTCTTCGCACATTCAAGTTCTTAAGTAAGTTCAAGCATTTCAAATGGCTAATTAATCTACAGGCAATACTGCTGATCTGAAAATTAATTAGTATGAAATCAACTAAACCAAGCAAAGCGATGTCAAACTGAAACAAAAATTACCTGTAGGTTCTACCACCGTCATTGAGGCAGAGCTTGCCGGACATGGGCATTTGTTCAATTGTAAACTGTGTATAGTCCAAGAGCTTATCGGTAACAGATTTGATTGTCTTTCTCTTTGGAACGAATATGAACTCATCCGCATCAAAGAAGAACATCCACTTAGCATCAAATCTGTACCTATGCAAGCAATCATTCACTATCAAAAACTGGTTATGGTAATACCCATCAAATCTCTCTTGCTCACGAACATCGTGTAACGTCACATATCCCTTCTCTATCCACGGCTTCAAAACCTCCAAAACCTCCGCGTGGATCCCGCCCGCATCATGGATGATGAAATGTGATCTCTCTCCGAAAAATTTTACGTGGTAAGCCAGCCATTCCCTGACTCTCTGTGGGCTTAGGTTCCCGTACAGCGGCGACCCACAGTAGAGGTATTCGTACTTCGGCGGTGAAGTGTAATAGCTGAGATTGTAGCTTCCTGCAGGGACAGATGAGAAGAATTTTAGCTTTAATCCAAAATTCCTTTTCTTTTTTGGAATCATTATCCAAAATTCATAATGATGCCTCTTTTGTGGTTCAATAAAACTCTCATTAACAAACTCTGTCCATTATGTCCAATAATTTTAAGTCAGAATACGACCAATATTAATTATTGGGAGGGAAAACTGGAAACAGCCTACATATATAGGTCTTTGGAACCTAGCCTTAATTGCTAAGTACCATTATTGTCATTGCTTTTTTGGCTGATCAGTTGCTAGCATAATCTTGTCAAAATAACAAGCAAGGAGAATGATTTTACATATCGACAAGCACGGGTTGAAGAGTGTACTTAGCTATATGTACAACATATTGTGCGTTGATTCTGCTTCAAACGAAATGATCAGCGCACTAATCTTCTCCACATAGGCATTTGAACAATAAAATCTCATTACTCTATAATAATAAATAGCAATCATAATCCTTTTCTTAATAATAAATCTCATTACTCTAAATGCAAATCTCATGTTAAGCTAGAACATGCCATGCCTTACCTGGAGCCTCTGTCAGGGCTTCAATGGTGTCGGTGAGGTTCAAGTTTGTGTCACCACCGCCATTGGTAGCAGCGATGAGCACCAACCTCCCGCCTGACCCGTTGTCTCCAACGGGCACCGAAAACGTACAGTTGACAACCACGACAGTGTACACATGACCGTAGCCCCAGTCAGGAAGGTATCTCACCCCGGCCGCGACCACCTCTCCGGAGCCGTCGTGCAGGACCCACCGGCATTCATAGCTAGGTTTCCCGAACACATGGAGGGGCTTCGAAGCCAAGCCGTTGATTGCAAACGTACGGGCCCCACCTGTTGGTAGGGCATTTCAGAAATAAATCGTTAGGAAAGCTAAAACTGACATGTAAAATCATTCACTTTATATTTTCTCATTTAATTTCTCAAAATGAGCAGAAATGTTCCACAATTAGAATTATCTTCCTATAAATCCCAAGAGAATTGCACAATCTCTCAATTAAAAATTAATTTTTTCCACCAAAACTATAAGACCCAGTTAAGATTACGGCAAACAATACACATTTTGTTATATGATATATAACTATTCCACAATTTTTGAAGAAACTAAATAGGAAGATAGATGTTCACAATTCTCGAATATTAATTCTTGCAAGGAAATGGCTTTTTAGAAAGGCTGAATTTGAATTTAAATTTGAAACACTGGTGCGAATGCTCTAAACACTAAAAATTCAACAAAATAACATATCCCAAAAAAAAAAGAGAGAGAGAGAGAGAGACATGCGTGAAGAAATTCCAAAAAAATAAAATAAAATAAAATGAATCAGATAATTCAGCATAGAACAAACCAGGATCGCACTGGTGGTAGAATTCGTCGACGTCTGCAGAAAATTGGGAAAACGCATAAAAATAAGAATAGAAATTACTGAGTAAGAGAGGGAGAATTGAAGCGGATTAATTTAAATTAGTGTATACATATATGTATATGTGTATATACCAGTGGTGAGAGCTTTGATGATGCCGGCTCGTCGGCCCTTGAAGTCTTTGAAGACGTCTTCCACGCTCTGACCGTTGTATTGGGTTCCTCCTCCTGCTGCTGCCTCCATCGATTGCCGAGAGAGAGAGAGAGAGAGATTCAAATTTCACCACACGATTTGTTAATTCTTCTTTTGGACAAGTTTGCAGGTGTTCTAGGGTTTATGCGCCAATTTATATTCTCCCAATTAAGAAAAAGAATGTGGAGGGTAAATACTTTTGACCATTCACACTGCTATTTCTTATTTAATTTTTATATTTTATTATTTAAATTATTTCTTTAATTATAAATTTTTGCTTTAAAAATTGCTTATACTAAATTTTTTAAGAATTTAATAAAAGTTACTAAAATAATTATATATATTATAATAAAATATAAAAATATTTTAAAATCTTGTTAAAAAAATTTATTTTTTTAATAGAGAAATTGTGAATATTAAATTTCTCAATTGAAAAATATATTGTAGAATTTCTAATTTTTTTTTTTTAAATCCAAAAAATAAAAAAATGGCCGTGAGAAATAAAAAGAGAGAAATTTAGCTTCTACAAATATTAATGTGCATGCTCTTAGCAGGCGTAATAAAATACCATTTAAAATTAAAACTCCGGTTTCAATTTCGCTAGTGGTCATCATTAAGTTACTGTATTTTAAATAATTTAATAAAATAAATAAATGTTCATATTAAAATTCATTTTACTTATTTTTTGTTCAGGGCCTATATATTATTCGAATCTATATCTATATTTATTTTATATAATCTGCAATCGAATTACAGTTGTTGTCGTCTTTTATTAATTGCAGCTATCAAAATTTAAAATAAGAAGACGAAAGAATAAAAAAACATAACCAAGAAAATAAAATTTTCCCTCCTAGCAATCACAAGAGTCTTTTCTAACTCCCTCATTTTCCTCATTTGATTTTCATAAATATTTTGAAAAACGATTAAGCAATGCCCAAGTGAGTAAATCTACCATTAACAAATTTTAACAATAATTTTAATTTTTTTCACCAAGATCCTAAAGCACCATACATAAAGGCATCAATGTGTTTAAAAGATTATTGCAAAAGACTATGAATTTTCTAAAATATTCATTTTTACAAGATAATTTTTTTTAGAATATCTAATTAATAAATTCAATGAGAAATGTGTGAATGCTCGTGATTTTGGACGACCAAAGTGGCAACTTATTTTAAATGTTACAAGATTGAGGGATAAATGTCAGACATTTTTTTTTTATACATAAGGCACATATGCGTGTGTTTTAATTTTTTATTATATTTTATTTTAAAAAGTTATTGACCAGTGATGGATTACTTACCACTGTCATGACATTCTTTGTGCATAATCATGTACATATTTTTCCACTCAATTCACGCATTAGTTTGCGAGCACGTCTAATCTATCTAAATTTGCTAATGTATGAAAATTCATATATCATTGATGTATTAAAATTAAATGTTTAATTTGGTATGATCAATGTATAATTTTGAGACTCCATATATACTTGCATTGAACATTTTAATTTTTGTTAGGGCTTCTTTCTGATGAAGTCCATAATATTGATTTCTGAGGCTTTAGCTTAGGACATCAATTAGAGAATTTTTCTAAAAATGTTACAATAACTATTCACGATTTATATATTAAAAAAATATTTTTTTTGCTCCAAAGTAAAATAATAAACTAATATATTAGAAAAATATTTTTCAAAATTTATTATTTTTGTATATTAGTATTTTTTATGTATAGAAATGACTTTTCAATAAGTATGGTGTGACATTTCTATTTTGTAAGCGAAATGGGTTTCTAAAAAGTAAAATTTAAAAATAAAATGAGAAATGCTAATGTAAATGTTCTTATTGTTGTCTATCATAGTTTTGATGATTGAATCGACATTTTTCTTTTGAGAAATGCTATACAAATCCAAAATTTTTGCCCAATTCTTTTACCCGCTGACGTGTGCAATTTGTATTTTGTTGTATTGCATTAATGACTTGAATTAAAATTCATTTACCACACTATCGGGTAAAAATTTTGAGTATATGTAGCATTACTCTTTTGTTTTTAAGAAAAATGTGTTGTTCATTTGGATGGTAATAATGCATACTAATACCAGCACGTGGTAACATTCAATGAACTATGTATCGATACTTCATAGTATAAATTTAACATTTTATGCATTATAAGATAAAATATTTTCCGATTGAGGGAGAACAATATCTGAAATACGGACATGATGTAATGGTTGTTGTCACGCCCCCAAATCCCAAGCACCCGGGGCCCGAGGGGTGAGTATCAACGTAACCAAATAAGATAACAACATATCAACTAAAC